>CACSLK010006441.1:2347322-2382397 GCA_902706635.1 Striga hermonthica
GCTGCCGGGCGCGCTGCTGCCGCTGCGTGCGGACAGCGCGGCCACGGCCGACCCTTGTCGGCCGTCCGGCAATATTTTCCGAACAAACTGACTTCAATTAACATGACATGAACATAAAAGCATAAGTATGCTGAAAACATGAATATTCACGCAAAGGCTTGAACTATGGCCGTGGCGGGCGCGCCGTGCACCGCCGACGGCGTTGTGCCGTTCTTCGACCGAATCACATAATCTCTCGGCAATACAAATATAGTTGAACTTAAACATGACTTGCTGAACATGAAAGTACATAGTGGTCGAAGGTTTAAACATAACGTGCAATGACATGCGAGTGCGGTCCGTGGTGTGCACTAAGTGTGCGACCACACCCCTTCGACCAACTCCATCAAAATGACTAAATTCATCCGAACACTTAAATTAAACTAAACATGATTTTGCATACAAAAGCTAAATATGCGAGAATGTTTCGGAGAATGGCTAACTTAACATATTGAGCAAGCAAGTACGGCCCGTGGTGCGCTACATGCGCAACCACGTTATCCTCGGCCGAATATCGCAAACTTGAATTATCATCCAAACATTAAAGCTACTATAAACATGATATTGCAAGTGAAAGCTAAACATGCAAGGAGAGTTCGGCGAAAATAACTTGAAACATGACATGAACGGCACGGCTCTCGCACGGCTTAACGCACATAACACGCATGCATGACCAAATAAAATCTAATCTTAATAAACATGATACTCTCGGGCAATATTCGACGAGAACTTACCTCTTATAAAGCTAAAGAGGCTAAATTTCTCAACTCCCGTGATTGGCCGTGAAGGACTCCGCGTGCGTGCGATGCGTGCGTGCTCGGACTAGCGTGCGGTACTCGTTGCTCGCGTACGGTGGTTGCTGCTTGCAGTACGCGCGACGGCTCGGTGCGATGGCTTGCGGCGCCTCTCGGCCACGAAAGACACTCACAAAATCTCACAACTCTCCTTCACTCTCGGCAATAGTACTAAGGCGTGCAAAGAGGATGGAAAATTTCCCAAGTCACACTCTTATAATGGCCGAAGGAAAGACAAGTGAGGGGGAGGTTATAGTCAAATGCTTAGGACACATGGCAAAGCATGCAATAAAATGTTAGGACAACACAAGCTAAAAACCAAAATGGCATGCACAACACTTCACGTGAATATGCCTCAAAAAGAAGAGGAAAATGTTGGACATTTCTTAGCATGTGCACGGCAAAAACAAGGAGGAATTGCACTAAAATCCAACACACACTTCCCACGGCACTTGAAGGACAAAAGCACTAGAGGACAATGAGACTTGGACACTCCGCCCACTAATATTTGCACGGCATTCATGGACAATGTTGGGCACGGATCTTGAACAATGCACAAACACATGCACGACATTTAGCTTGAGGACAAAACTCTCGCCTAGGAACTTGCACGGCGCATAGGACAAGGGAGAAGGCATCTTGACTACATTTAAACCCCACGAACCGCACGGCATGCACATGAGACGGACCAAATGCACCAACATGCTACATACACTAAACGCACGACAATGGCACATGAATGGGACAAAATATTACTAACACTTACACATAACACACAAATGAATGCACACGGCCATGCTACTAATTGGGTGATTAATTTCAATTAATCACCAATTAAAGCTTAATCAATTAATTAAGCCTAATACTTAATTACCAAAATTATTTCGGGCGTAAACGGTACGTCGAAAATAGTTCCGGTAATTTTGACTGAAATAACTGAAATTAATTAATTCCGAAAAATAATATCGGAACTAAAATATTATTATACTGATAAAAAGTCGGGATATTACAGTCACTGACATAGAGTGGAGCTTAATGACTCCTATTAGGAGGAACGTTCCCGGATATGCCCACTTACTCTGCACATGGCACATCAACAAGGATTTGGTAGACAAAGTCTACAAACTATATGGAAAAAAATAATAAATTTTCTCAGAAGTTCACGCACGGTAGGTGGAAGACGATTGTCGGTGACAGTAACCTCGATTAATACAACGCTGCTGTAGTTGAGATGCATGTAAAATACGCGGGGGGTGGGGGAGGGAGGGGCTTGGGGTGGCGCAACATGTGGTACAATATGTGGAGCAGACATGGTTAGTCCACAAGGAGAAGTTTGTGAAAGCTTGGACTAACCATAAAACACATTTTGGTAACACAACTTCATGTAGGGTGGAGAGTGCCCACTCTGTGTTGAAGCAGTGGCTTACCACGTCGACCGACGCGCTCGATACATTGTGGAAGAATATTAATAAGGAGAACGAGTCTCAAATGACTGAAATCAGGTACATCATCATTTTATGTGTTATTACTTCATTAGTTATAATATATTGTTATGTCATGTATTACCTCATTTTTAACTGTGTTATTACTGCATTAATTATAATATAATGTTATGCATTGTATTACCAGGACAACGCTTGAGTCTTTGAGACTTATGAGTAGTGTGTGCAGTATATGGGATTCCCTTTCACGCGTTTGACACTGAGGGTGTCGCATTACTGCCTGAATTTATTAAACTGTGAGCTTACGAGGATGCGAAACTTGAGCTATGAAGTTTACGAGCGCTGCAGCTGTATATTGCAGTCCGCTCATGGAATTCTTTGTGCATGTCTGCTTCGTACGACACATGATTCTGAACTGCCGATTGATATCGAAATGATCCGTCAGTTCTGGAAAACACTAGAGATGTTAGATGTAGGTAATTTAAGGTTAATGTTTCATTTAGAATTTTCTTTTGTTTTGTTTCATATTTAATTACAATTCATGAAATTAAAGTACATTATGTTGTTTAATTGTTTAAATTTTTTATTGTATACTTGTAGGGACAGATCACCAGAGCCAGACGAGTGAGGGTGCATGGAATGATGCTCATTTTTTTCGGACGCTTATCAAAGAGGTGGAAACGGGTGATCCTGTGAGGATGCAGTACATGAATCACCTCATGTACGACCAGTTTTACCGTGACCAACAAGGTTATGCAAAACCTGAGGTCATGGAAAATACGCGAGGTTGTCCCAAGAAAACCAACTCAACTAAGCGTAAACCATCGGGGTTGGGAGTACATGGATAATTCACGAGGTCGTCCGATGGGCGTTACAAGCAGTTCTTCGCGTGGACCGACAAGTCTGTCTTCTCAACTGTCACAAGTGGCACAAGGTGACATATTTTTTTTATGTAGTTGAATGTTAATTAAAGTGCTAATATAAATTATAGTATATAAATTATGACGTGAAATTATTATGATACTCCAGAGGGTACGTTGACAGATATATTTGGTTTTACATACTAGCAAAGTATTCCCTGGTTAATGTTGGACTACGTAGTGAGCTACCTGAATGTTAAGGCGGATGGAAACTGCGGATTTCATGTCATCGTGAGTTACATGCACGGGGACCAGGATATTTGGCAACTCATACGAGAAAACATTGCAAATGAGGTTTATAGCCACCGTGACTTGTACGAGTACATCTATTACAGGGATATCAACGCCGCAATTCAGTCGAATACGACGGGATAGAGGACCTTGTGTCCAGGGTCACTGGCTCTTCTGTTCAGAAAGGAAATGTTCCAAATGTTTCTGAAAATTCTTGCTCCCATTGGACCATTTGTATCTATATGGATCCTTCTGACCCTGTTCTTGATCCAATGTGGAGACAGGGTGGTGGGATTGACAATATTATCTATAATTATTATAATTTTTATATATATATTAAAATATATATAACTCTTCTTTGGTGTCAAGGTAATAGCTATGAATAGTCATCGACTTCGGGGAAAGGGTCGAAAAATGGGACCTATTATGTAGCTTAGCCCTTTTATGGGAGATATTGGGGGTCGCCACATCCCTTCAATTGCCCTACAGTATCATTGTAGGGACTTCCTGTATGCTACCTCTACCCTGTTGCAACACTATTTAATGCGGTTGTTATTTTGTTAAGCTCTAGTCGCGATGGTCGTCAGTACAACCAGTTCAGTTACACAATATTGCTGCTCTCTGCACCATCAACGGCTACAAGACCACGACGTGAGATTGTGATGTGCCATCTTGGTTCCTACGAACACTACATTTGTGTAGATGTGACTAACGATTGTCCATTACCGCCTATTCATCGTATGTGGTTCAATAATCGAACTGCTTAGGTTGAGAATTGGGAGAACCAATACCAGACTAGGTTGCAATTATGGTTTGATGCTCAAAATAGACCTTGTTGAATAAAAGAACGATATTCTTCGGCTAAATAAAAGAACGATATTTTTTCGACTGATAAAAGAACGATATTTTTCGGTTGAATAAAAGAAAGATATTTTTCGGTTGAGGTATGATGTTGAAACAAATTAATGGGTTCGACATTTCAACACGAGTCGTGTGGGAGACCCACACGAGTCGTGTGAGGCCACATGAGTTGTGTGTTGGACCCACACGACTCGTGTGGACTCACATGAGTCGTGTGAGTCTGCCACACGACTTATATGGGAGACCCACACGAGTCGTGTGAGTCCACACATGTCGTGTGAGGTCTAGCACACGAGTCGTGTGGCTTCATTTGTCTCGTGTGGGATTTTTATTTATCATCATTTTCACATTGATTATATCACACATCATTGTTGTGGAATATTTTAGTTCAGATTTAATATAAAAATAAATAAATAATGCATAACAATCTCATTAATGTTTTATAATAAAAAACAAGACATTCGTTACATCATTTTACATTGGCGTAATCCAACTTATGTTTAGCCAATTCTTCTGCGTACTGCACCTTCATCACAGGATCACCACCTGTGCAATCCCACAGAAAGTTCGATGTAATGAGGATAGCACGGTCCATCCACTACAGAAAATGGAAGAATAAAAAGATATGATACATACTTATTAAAAAAATATGGTAATCAAATAACATTAACAAAAATTTAGCAAACGACTTACATAGTCGATATTGGAACGCATAGGGACCTTTTTCTCGTCATGTAGACTCTCGCCCAAGACAGTAGGATGGGAAACCTGATGGTACCACTGCAAGTACTTCTCAGTCGTCTCTCTTCGATCATGTGTGCTAGGGGTCAACATACTGGTGTTGACGGTCTGCGACATCTGGAAGTGGTTCAGCATGCCTACTGCAGCAACATCAGAATGCTCAACCTTGTAAAGCCTCGACTCCAAAGCACGTATTGCAGGGATTGGCGGGGCCATAGGGGGTGGGACGGTCTGGACAAACCCCAACTGGTGCAGAAATCGCACAGGCAAGTACGACTCTACAATATCGCGATACCGAATCATTACGCAATCAAGAGTCATTGGCTCTATCTCATGTGGGTTGGAGCTGCCGTATGGCAACCATTGCACCTGTTCACAATTGCATAAAAAGCATTTAGAAAAGTACTTATATTCCTTTAAATAACAGGCAAATAAATTTAAATAAAATAACTTAACGTACATTGGAGGCAGTGAGTCTGTCAAGGTGCCGACGACTAGATGTGAGACGGGAATCTGACCAAGACGTCACCACTACGCTCCACGAGCGAGATCGACGTCGGACCGATGGGTAGACGCCCCTGGGGTCGGAAATCGGGGAAATACTCATATATCCAGGATTGAAGAAGAGTCAAGCAGCCAAACAGTCCATGCGAGTCCCCTTTGCTAGCAATACCTAACTGTCGTTACAAGTATGCTTGTGTAGCCGATCCCCATGAGTAACCCTCATGGTATCCAAGTCGTCGAGCACCTCTTGTAGGAGCTTGGGACTCACTCTACTACCACTCTTGTCAGCGAACAAGATGGTAGACAACAGCACCCACATCGAGGCACAAGCCTCATCCAGGGCTAACTTGCGTTTCCCCCTGAATGCGTCCACAACGGAGGCTTGGTCACGAACCAAGCTGCCAGAGCAACGCAATGAGGTCAGCCTCTGTGGCCAAAAGTATCTCCATGCATTACGCCTAGTAGACGTCTGTATCCGGGTCCTCAACGACCAAGGCTCCCTCCACAGGAACCCCCAATATGGCCCGAATGTCGTGCAACATGATGATGCTCATTTCACGAACGGTAGGTGGAACGAGTTAGTATCCGGCTGCCATCGCTCCAAAAAGGCATAAAGCGGTGGAGTGTCCAAGTGGGTGTGCATGGAGTCTACCAGATATGTCAGGCTGGTCTTTCCAATCAGATCTTGTGCATCGGAAAACATATCACCTTGCCAATTCTTCAGAGTTTCCAGCGCTCGTTGTCTGTACATGCATTTAAGTATGCTTTGTATCTCTCCATTTCACATTCGGAAGGCTACATTCCCTAGAAAGCTAGGGATCACACGCCTATCAATGGGCCTACCAGGCACTAGACCTCTAACGACCCAGGTCTCCTCACGATCAGTCCTAGATCGTTTGCTAATGCCTGCATTAGAATAGAACATATATTTAATGTCATTAACTGTACCAATAATTTGTTATGATTAAGTCAACATATTTAATGTCAAACAACAATAAATACGCAAATTATTTACCTGGTGATCCAGTGGCAGCAAAACACCCCCAGGCTGTCATGGAGGAGCACGCGTGTAGGAGGAACAGGCCGTGCTGGACCCGTAGGTCGTGCGGGTCGTGCAAGAGGCTGTGGTGGGGGTCGAGGAGAAGGAATATTGTCCTGATCATATGAAGAGTCGAACTCGTCAGAATCATCTGAAGACTGATCCCTCTGGGCTACTAACTCATCAACATAATATCCTTTCTGACTATGCGGTGCTGGTGCAAGGGGTATCGAACTGCCTGCCTGACCAACAAAATAATATCTCTCCTGATCGTGATCGTAAAGTAGTGGTCCGGGGAGTCTCGAGCTGCCTGGCTGGCCAGCCTAACAATGAAAATAATATCCCTGCTGACCAACCGATAGTGGTGGTGCGGGGAGTCTCGAACAGCCTGCCTGGCCAGCCTGACCTGTCTGTATCTTCCGAGCCTCTTCAATCATCGCCTGCCGTTCCCGACAAATGGACTCATTTACATTCCTACTTCTAGTAAGTCAGCCTCCAGAACCTTCAACATACCCATCGACCTCGTCGTCGTCCTTGACGGTTTGTTCAGGTCTGTGAAGACCCTAAATCAACAATTTAAAGTAATAATTAGTAAATATTTTATTTTTTAAATTTATATAATATGATAAATTTTATATATATATATATATATTAATGTATCTTTAATAAGTTACATATTTATATTTCTTGATATATTGCTTTCAAAATAGTTATATCATTAATACAACTAATTATTAATATATTTTTATTAATATATCTTTTAATAACTTTTCTAAGTCAAATTTTAAATTTATGATAATAACTAATTAAATTAGTTATAATAAAATTTGATTTTAATTATAATAATTAGTAATTACTTTCAAATTTAACAATTATTTTTATAACTATTATATAGGAATTATTTGATTTTATAATTTTTACTAAGTTATTATTATTATTATTATTATTATTATTATTATTATTATTATGATAATTAATAATTTATTTATCAAATAAATTAATTAATATAGTTTTTTATTTCTTAATATGATATTTTTTTGTAATAATTATTGTAATATTATTATAATATTAATTAATTATTTTTTTAATATTTACTATTTTATTATTATTATTATAATTAATAATTTTTTATCAAATAAATTAATTAATATAATATTTTTTTTCAAAATTTTAATAATTAAAAAACATAATAATTAAAAGTTATAATTATTATTATATTTAATTAAAAAATTTAAAATGTCAGGTCGGCCTCGGAAAACATGCATTCTTTACGGCGTTCGGCTGGCAGAAGTCAGACGCCATCGGTGGGCGACCGTTCGCCATTCGGGCAGTACGCAATCACGGTCCATACGGTCTGGCCTCGTCTGGTACTCCCGACCGGACACAACATTAGAAATAAAAATAAAATGAAATTATTTACAAGGAAAAAAAAAATTACCTTGCTACATAAGTATGCTTTGCCGAGGCCGTAGGATCTTTTCGATATTTTTTCAGAATTTTTTTGAAGCTCGAATAGGTCGTTGAAAATCTAGAATTTAGAGAGATAGAAAGAGTAGAGAGAAGTCAAACCAAAATAGGTTTAGGGCGAAATAGTAAAAGGGAGGGGGCGAGGGGGGGAGAGAGAGAGAATGGTACGTAGTAATAGGGGGCGGTGAATAGGGATTTACATTGACAATAAAAAAAATTTATGGATTTTTAATTATTTAAATTATGTTTTTTCAATCTTTCTTTTTTTTGCATTTTTTTCTTAAATATTATTTCTTATTGTGCTTTAAATCTTGATAATTATTTTATTTCTCTCCATTAATAACTTATAATACATTATATTAATCAAGTTCTTAATATATTCTATTCCACACAGTGGTGATGCTATTGTACCACGAATCGGCCTCCAACGATCCTTGATCGCCTTGCTCCTCGGAGACCTGCAAAGACGTCGGGAGGTGTTCCGACGTTAAACCTCCAACGATCAAGTCAGTAAGGATGCTGAAATGTTGTATGAAAATGTATGAGATGTTTTTGGTGATGCTATTATACCTCGAATCGGCCTCCAACGATCCTTGATCGCCTTGCTCCTCGGAGACCTGCAAAGACGTCGAGAGGTGTTCCGACGTTAAACCTCCGACGATCAAGTCAGTAAGGAAGCTGAAATGTTGTATGAAAATATATGAGATGTTTTAGAATATAGAGTGTGATTATCCTTATATTATCCAAATTTTACCTATTTATAGAGGGTTATTAGCTTTCTCAGTACGCTTCATTCTTCTTCCATCGGATCATTTATTCCTTTGTCATACTGGCTCTACACGCATCCCTTGTGGACCACCTTTCGTAACTTTCTCCACATGTCGGCTCTTAGTTTGTAAAGTAGCTCCATGGGTCGGTTTTTCCTTACAAAGACTCATTCGCTACATTACGCCGAGGTACTTCGTGGCTATGATCCTAGCTCCTCATAATTCGAGCTACTAACTCTGGCGAGCTCCTCCTAAACCCGCCGCCCTAACTGACTTCGGTCCATAAATTGACCTAGTTTTGACCAGGTTTACAAGGTTATTCTTATGTGCTATATCATATGTCCCCCCATTATCGAAAGAGCTATTGCTCTCCAAGCTCAATAGATTTGTTTTATAATTATAAGGCTGGTAGCAAGTTTGCCGACCTAGTGCTTTATCCGACCTGTTATCAACGTAATCATGAATGCCCTCGGGTTCCACATCTAAAGTTTGTTTCCCAGCCGTTAGATTTTTCTTTTTTATTAGATGACTATCCATTCTTCTTCTTCTTCTTCTTCTTATTAGGATAAAGCGAGAGGGTCAATTGCATCTTTAGAAGCTTTTTTCAGTCATAAATGAACCTAAATCGAATATTCCGGGGTCGAAAGAAAGACCCTGCGAAAGTCAGAAGCAAGGGTGTTAACTATCAATCTTTTCTCGTTAACAGATGACACAAAATAATATAAATTTCTCTATTCTTATCGATTTTTTTTTATCCTAACAATTAATTATACTACTATTAATAAATAAATAGTACAAATTGAATTTTAACTTAATTAAAATTCTTCTTCTTCTTCTTCTTCTTCTTCTTCTTCTTCTTCTTCTTCTTCTTCTTCTTCTTCTTCTTCTTCTTCTTCTTCTTCTTCTTCTTCTTCTTCTTCTTCTTCTTATTATTATTATTATTATTATTATTATTATTAATTTGTACTTTTGTGCATCCTGATTTTAGCAGAAAACCACTCTGAAATCATCAACGATCTTCACATGTCTTCAGACGTTCACGTGTTTTTTTCACAGCGGAGACCTCGTTCACCATGGGTAAGTGTTTCTCCTCTTTCTTCGTTACACACTTTCTTCCTTTCATTTTGTTTTTTTGTTTGTTGTTGTTGTTTTTTTTCTTCAAACCTTCAAATTCTTAATTTTACGACATCTGTACTCGCCGGCGATTATATTGTGCGATTCTTATTTGTATTCATTTCTTGCTTGTCTTTCTTTCTTTTTTCTCTCCTTTTCTTTTTTAGATTCTCCTTCTGGTTCCCCTAGTCTTATAGCCATCTCCTCGGCTTCCGACCTCTCTAACCAAAGCTCAAACTCCCCTAAAGAAGAATCCCTAGCTAATTCTAACATACCTAAAGCGCTAAACTCCTAAGGTCGGTTACATCTTTGTAGTGAAACCAACGGGGACATCCCTTGGCATACCTTAACCCAAAGCGTAGATAAAAGCTCTCTTGACCTAGCTTATGACCCTCCCCAAGGCATCCCTCTACCTTCACCCGAGCTACGTGCTCATCAACCCAACATAATGGTAGATGCCAACCATCCTACCGACCCAATCATAGAGCGAACTTTCGATGATGTAGTACTTACCCGACCCAACCATTTCTTTTATGCCGATGAACCTAAAATAAAGGCTTTCATGTGGTTGTGTGAGCTGATTGATTGGGAACCTGAAATAGAGGCTTTCATGTCCTAAATTGAGCTATTTCAGTTCCCAATCAATTAGCTCGCTCCTAACGCTATCCGTAGATTAATAGGTTATACCATCCATAGCCACGATCGTTTTAAAAATTTAGATACTAATTTTTTTCTATTGTTATGGTGTTAAGGAAGAACGCGGGTCGTTTTACTTTAGTGGTCACAACCGAGCTGATTACCTTAAGGAACTTTCTATAGTGAAAATCTTGATTCTTCTTCCTTAAGCCCCCTATAGGTACCTTCAATTTCAGCTCGAAGTGGCTTACTGAAGCTTTTTCTGAAAAGCATAAAAAAATAGCTCGTCTCGACGACCTTGTGACCGAGTTGAACAAAGTCCCTTATCATCTATGCAAGCTCACCTCCCCCGCCGAGCTTCGCTCCCTTTATGGGGTGGCCTATAAACAAAGTCTCTCCTTTTGATATAGATATAACTACTACCAATCTCAATTTATGTTTATAGAACATATATACTCTATATGGTAAATAAGATATCTTTCAGCATATGCCCCAATCAATCTCTCCCTCCATAACTTAAGATCTTGTAGCTGTTGTAGAGGATGGTGAAATAGAAAAGGATATTTTTTAGCTGAAACCCTTGAAGGCCCTTTTAGAGGATGGGATGACTACACTATGAATACCAGCACTTCTGGCCTATTTTAAAGGAGGATATGTGTATTATAGTGAAAAGATTCATTCAATCAGTGCAACGTCTAAGGTAGTGGAATCACACCCTTGTAACTCTGGTGCTAACGTGTTTAAACCCTAAATCACTTTGACATTTCCGGCCTATCAGTCTATGTGAAATATATACAAGCTAATCTCTATAATATTAGAATTCAGACTCAAACTACCTCAATAGTTGCATTAGTCAATCTCAAGAAGCCTTTATCCATGAGATAAAGCTCTTACATAATTTGATAATAGCCCGTGAAGCTTTTCATTACATCAATAGACATAGAAACATGTAACCATTGTTTTATGGCATTGAAGCTTTCTATGATAAAAGCATATAATAGGGTGGAGTGGAATAGTATCAGAGTTATCATTATCAAGATGGGGCTTAACTGTATTTAATAAATGGGTGAAGGCTTGTGTGACTACTTCCTCTTCTATCTCTAATTGAATGGTCAAACTGTGTGCTATTTGACTCCTTCTAGAGTTTGAGATAGGGAGATTCAATATTTCCTTATTTATTTCTATTAGTTTCTTAAGCTTTGTCAGGTCTTATACATTCTATAGCTTGCATGCATGATTCCAGGAGGTTGAGAATTGCATGGATGGGCCCTACTCTAACTCATTTGCTATTTCCAGACAATTCTCTGGTATTCTGTAAAGCTGAACCTAGTAATCTTATCAGCTGTTCTGGACATAGAGTTAATCTAAACGAGTCGACTAATTTCTTTAGTAAGAATACCCCATCATCAACTCAACATTTGAGAGCTTTTGGAAGGGATTTCAGCTCATTTTTTAACAACATACTTGGGGTTTCCTTTGGGGATTGACAAATCCAAAAAGAAGCTTTTGTTTACATCATTTAGGTTGTGAGGAATAGACTGATAAGCTGGAAGAATAATTTTCTTTTTGCAATTGGGAAGTAGGTTGATTAAGGCTATTATCAACGCATTATCTATTTTTGCTATTTCATGCTTCAAACTTATAGCAGTGGTTTGCAGAGGGATTGCTTGACTGACTGCACATTTTTTGGTTGAGTTAAGAAGGGGACCAATGGAGTGGAATTCACTGAAAAGGCTAGAATTTTTTTACCTCGCCAAAACACAAGGGGGTCCTGCAATTTCAGGATATTAGGCTCTTGAATGAGGCACTTGTATCATCCTGCCTACTATTACTAAAATCAGAGTAAATTTTTCCTATTTTAGCTCAGAAAAACACTTATTTAATTTTTGAAAACTCTTATTAACTGGTTCGGAAGTACTTTATCTTTGTTTTGTGCGATGCTACTTCCTATCTAACTAGCTTTATCTCTTTATTTCTTACTTGACTCAGACAAATAATACATGCAACCGAATCAAATCCATTCGACTAGGGTACCATGGAGATAAGGGAATTAAACATGCATAGTCTGATATCTCAAAGTCTCATAATAAATCTGATACTGCGGAAACTAAAACATAAATAAAACACACATGGTTCGAAAGACACGTCAAAATAGTTCTCCTGACATAAGTGTGTTTTTTAAAATATCCTTAAGCTTGAGACCGCCACCATCACTTGCTCACGCTCCATGCTGGACTCCATCACCTAAAAAGAATTGAATGAAGGCGTTAGCAGAACCACTATGCTTCGTAGAAACCGACACTGGATAGACATCAACTATAATAACAATATCATGAGTTAAGCATACATGTAACTAAACTGAACTGAGCTACTTACTATCTCCTGGCAAACTGGGCCATTAAATCATGTGCACACTCTAAGAGATCATTAAGAAACATTCACCTCTCTTAGAACCTAAGAGGATAATTAAGGTAGCTCACCTCACTCTAGGTGATATAACTTTATCTCTACAAACATACCTCAAACATGGTAAAGAAATTACAAAATATGTGATACCCAGTACGGGGTCCCACCTGATACGCTGAAATGCAAGTGTCTGGAACTAAAATGACATGTAGCGGATGGAGGCTGGACTCTCTCTAAGCTACACAAATATTATGCGAATATATTCTAAGTACTTAGCTTTAATGAAAAACTTGATTCTTTAATAACTTATTTTACTAGGTTCGCTCGCTTGGTTTTAGAAACATTTAAATCTCAATATTAAAAAATTTTGTTGAAAAATTTTATGTCTCGAGCCTATCTAAAGTTCTCGGAAAAATTTCTAAGACTGGAGCTAATATCTGACTTGATATAGAACTGACTCGGCTCAAAAAAATACTAAGTCTCAGCTCACGCTCGAACCGGACATTCCAAAACGAAAAATCTCAAACCATCTGGACTGCCTGGACCGGTTCAGCTAGACTGGACCGGAGGCTCGCTCAGAACCGGTCGGTCGCTTGGTGGCTAGTGGCGGCTCGGTTCGACCGCAATCAGGGTCGACTGGGCACGACAGCTTGGCACGCGCAGACCATGGTGGGTGCGGTCTCACCAGCACACAGCTTTTAAAAGGTTCCATGGTCCTTGACGCATGGGAGTGCTTGGACCATGGCTAACAGGACACGGCGTGTTGGTGGGTAGGTTGGACGGACGCACGAGTGTTGAGCAAAGCGTAGGGGCGTGGTTCGATCGGACACGGTGCTGTGGAACGCACTCTACGACGGTCGGCTGTAAAAGGACGAGAGTAGGAAACGTGCGGGACGTTGGTACTTGTTGTGGATGCATGCTAATGCACGCCGGATGGTTGACTATGCTCGCTACGAGGCGAGCGACCTCGATAGCCTTCTTAGGCACGGTTACAGCCTCGTCGGCGACTCGCCGGCCGGTCGACCACATCACCGACAATCCAAGTACTCATTTTTAACCTTATAACGTCTAGAGTCATTTAATGTTAATAGATTTCGACCAATTATGTTCGGATCTTTAAATTGCCAGTACTATAAAATGAGCAAAACTAGGGTTCTAGTTCTCCGAGCAACCTAACTCATTTTAAGGCAAAACTTTGACCCTATGTTAAACATGATTTATAAAGATTTTAGATCCAACAACTTCAGCTGAACCTCAACATAAAAAATTTCTAAAAATTCACCAAATTGAAGCTAAAGTCCCGATTTTTAAACCATATCAAATGATCTCCAAAAATCATGAAATTTTAACCACAACCTCATCATATTATTTTATATGTTTGGTTAAATATCACAGGAAAATTCAATTTTTAACCCATTCAACTAAAAATGGTCATTATAGATATAGATCTACAACTTCGGTTCGCATAACAATTGTTTTCCAAATATTCTCAAATTTAAACTTCAGCCTCAAAACATTATTATAAGATTTATAAACATGGAATCATGATTTTATCCAATCTACAACTCAATATATAAAAATCATGCATATAAACTCATAAAATCTAGATCTATTTATTTCTCACCATTTTTCATGATTTATCATTTCTAAAATAAATTATAGTTCATGTTTAAGCCATAGGAGAGAGGGTTTATGGATCTACCTATTGAAGGAATCAAAATAAAAATCGAAAGAAACTAATGCTGTAGGGCTGCTGCCGCAGCTGCTGGCGCTGGCGCTGGGCACGGGATGCGCGCACGACTAAGAGGCTGCGGGCGCAAGGGATGCCGGGCGTGTGTGCTGGACGGCTGCTAGGACGCGCTCGCTGGCGCTGGAGGCTGCTGCGCGGGCCAGGAGTTGCTGGCATGAGAAGGTGAGCTCGGGCTAGAACTTGGGCGTGCTGGGCTGGTCCGAGGGCGGCTCGTGGCTAGGGACTGGATCAAGAGCTCCGATGCTTGCACTAAGGCTCGGTTGGGCCAATTTTTGGCTTAGGCTTGGGGTTTTTTCTTTTGTGCTAGGAAATTTTTAGGACTTAGGATTATTTAGGGCTTTTGCTTCGGATTTTCGAAGAAGAGGAATTATAAGCTAAGAGATAACACATATATATAGGCTTAGGAAATTGGTGTTTGAAGCTTGGTAGGTGGGATGGTAGGTAAGCGCATTTAATGATCATTATCTTGTACTAGAATTTTTTATTTAATAAAAATACTTGGTCCATGTTATTTGTACATGACTTGGGCCATGTAAAATAAGAGTGTTAGGCTAAATGTTGGGTCATTTTATTTAAAAAGGGACTTGGGCTTTTAGATTGAAATGCTTGGGCTAGGAAAATAATGGAAGACTTGGGACTAAATAAAATGTTGGGCTTCGATGTTGGCCATTTAAGGTGCACGACTATTGGCTTAGCGCACGGCTAGCAGTAAGGGCAGTGACGTTATTGGGCTCGGGAGTTGCGAGGCCACGACACCTTGTGCCGAGTGGCTCACGAGTTTTGGCTAGGCCTTGGTTTGACTGGGCTTATAAATATAATTTCGATTTTTTGCTCGGTTTCAACTTAAAAATAAAATCAATACTTGGGCTAAATAAATTCAATTTTAAATTAAAAATCGAACAGATACTCCATGGCTTGTACGTAGAATTTATTACTCAATTTAATGGAACTAATAATAGTAAATAAATGCATCAAATAATTAAACTTGCTACTTGTGGAAATAAAGTCGAGCTCCATAAATCTAAAAATATTCAGGGCATTACATGACTCATCCTCAAGTAGCTATGGAGGATCCCCACCCAACGTGAGCTCTTGGTCAGCCAAACTTTTAAAACTCGGTACTTCCCTAATTCCTCCATAAATGAAGCTCAGAAAAAGCCTTCTGCTTCTTGGCTTTGGACAATTGTGTGGGTGTAATGCCAATGTTAGTGAAGGGTATTAGGAAGGAAATAAGGAGTGCAAGACAGAAAAAAATCCAGTACATTAGTTGGTGCGTAATATGGGGTTTAACACACCTAAGATTGAAGCTACTCTAAAAGTTCCTCCTATATGGGTTAATGACCTGATGGATGCTAGAGGAAAGGGATGGGATGGAAGCCTGGTAAGAAGTGTAACACCCCACTTAATATTACTAAAATTAGAATAGATTTTTTTGCGCTATTTAATTTGAAAACACTGATTTAATTTAAAAAAAAAAAATTATCTTGAGGGATGTTACTAACTTCAATCTTTATCTCTTTAACTCTATATCTCTTTAAAGACTAGGCATATATGCATCTAACTGCACTCCTACTGACTCCTAGACTCTACGCCGGTAAATCATGCGTGGTCTAAAAGTATGAAATCTGAAATACAAGCCTGAAATGCGAAAGCAAAAAATAGTTCGAATTCACAAACAAATATAATTAATGCAAAAATGTTCAAATATACTACATGACGTAATTTTTTTTTTCAAATTAACCTTAAGCATTGACCACCACCACATATCCAGCTCACTCGCCACGCGGGACTTCGTCACTTGAAAATTGGTTAGTGGGGGGCGTGAGCATAAAATTCAACTAGCTCCGTCAGAACCAACACTAAATACAAAACTAATATAATAACATATCATGACATCGACATATATGCAAGTACCTACTACGTTTGGTAGAAACGATACGATGATAAACATTATATTAACGCATCGCGAACTAAACCTACGGTTAATATGATACACACATAACAACCTAAGCATACATCCAATTGTTAGTGTTATATACTGAAAGCTTGACTTTGGATGATATTACACTTTTACCCTTTATGAATAAGAATCATGTTCGATTAAACAAGTTCTATGTTCTTTTGTTTTGCACTTTGATAGAATGGGTCGTCATTGAGATTCGGGCGAACCGATGATTATTCTATTAGTTAGTTGCGAAACAAGAATTGTGGTTCACAACCTAGATAGAAATGAACACCCCATCCAAACAGTTGTAGCGTCAACGATATAGTTTGTCTTGACTGATTTGTTGCACTAGTACATTTATGCGTTGAACATGATCCCAAAGAGGAGAAGTTCGTTTATACTAATCGTCGTAAACGAACTAGACCTCGGTTAATTATTGTGTTCTCTTAAACCGTAAGTTATTAAATAGACATATATACGCAGTATATATTACTTTGATTCATTTGGGTGAGGGTAAGTCCACTGGATTAATATTTTGACTGTCTTGGGTAATATTAATGTATGTATGATGTGCTGTTAGGATATTTAAGGTCACCATGTACGTTTAGTTTGATGATATCCCTGAGTGAGTGCATGAAATATTATTATGCTAAACCCTACAGGTGGATTAAATTCTTGCATAGTAATAATGTGATGAACGAGCGCTAGCTTCGGTGAAATGATAATATATTGATTAATTCTTTATTATCAAAAATCAAATTAATTAATGGACATTATATCTTAAATACGGTGATGTAATTCGGGTAATAGTTATTGGAGTCTCAATTGTAATTTGGTCTAGGAAAATGGAGTGCAATAATATTATGTCAGTGACCCATAATTTTATTTAATTAATTGGAAGAGCGGGTCAGACCCACAGTTAGTCCATTAATTAAGAAACCCTAGTCCTAATCTCCTAAGGGTCCCTATTGTGGCTCTATATATTCATCATTAAGCTCATAGAAAAGAGAAGAAGAGATCAAAATTCTCCTACGTGTGATATACATCAACGCGCGCGCCTCTCTCTCTCTCTCTAAGTTTATGTTCGAGCTTTATCTTCTTCTTGTTGCTCCACCAATACAAGTTGGAGAGGTGTAAGAGTAATACAGTAGAAGATCCCCAAGGTAACTGAGACATCGTGAACAACCCCGGAGCCGACGGACCACGACTCGAAGGCCGCGTCCACCGACCCGAGCAGCCGGACAGAAGCCGCGACTGCCCCAGAGCAGCCAGCCGAGGCCGACGACCACGCAACAGCCCCGCCAGCGACTCCGCGTGACATGCCCGGCGACCCAACCACCCCGAACCACACGACCCCGTTCACGAGGACCTGACCGGCTTCCGTTCGATCCATTCATGTGCTCTTTCCGGTCAACCCAAATATGTCTGATTTAGAAAATTTTAAGCTGTAAGCTACCTACGTCAAACCTTTAGATCCATTGTGCATAGGTTTATGTTTGCTATTGAATTCGTAACTTGTACATAACGAGATACTCATAGATCCCAAGAAGTATTATCAGAGCATTTAGTTAATTCGTTTTGTGCAAAGTTCAAATTTTTATAGATTTATTTGACAAGATGTGTTCAAACGCAGCCATATATATTGGATTATATTCGCATAACTCAGTTTTGTAGGAATTGGTTTAACCCACTATTCTGGCTGACTATGTGTTTAATGAATATTGTTGAATGTGACGTATGCTTTAAATTTGTTTTTAAAGCCTCAGACATGTCGAGGATTAATGGATGAATTTTTGTAATAATTATTCGCCCGAGGGTTGACCGAATAGATTTAATTATTAATTTAGAAAACATGTGCATCCATTTGTTGGATCTAGGATTGGATTATGTAATTTTATAAATTATATTTTTCGTGTTGTGATCGTGTGTTATTGACCGGGAGATCACAAGAGATCAACGAACCTCAAAAAACCAACTGGTACCGGGCCCGAGGAACCACCGGCGGCAACGCACGACGGCGAAGGGAGGCCACGGCGACCCGACTGGTGGCGCGCGGCGAACGCGCGAAGAAAAAGAAAAGAAAAATCTACGCTGGCAAGATTTTCCGACCACTGGCGTCGGCGGCCGGCGGTTGCGGTAGGTGAAGGTGGTTTTTACTTGTTGGGCAATAAGTACAATATCAACCAGGATTTTACTGCAATGGGAGTTCCAGTTAGACAAGGAAAGAATAAACAAGGTTTCATTGTTTAAGGAGACTCAATATTTAATGGTCGTAATAGTGGATCTATTTATTTATTTATATAGATTTATTATGCCCATTAATTATTTATTTATTTATGAATATTAATTAATTATTGCTTTTGTATGGGATTAATTAAGAATTACATATTTATTTATGAATGTTAATTAAAAATACATTGCATAATATTAATTTAGAATTGCACAAATATTTAAATATTTAAAAATCCTCATTTAAATTATACTAAGTTTGAGAAGGGATTTTAAATTAAAGTTAATTTTAAAATACGTAAGGCCTCCATTTTTAATTATTCGACAATTCAATTAATTTAATTATGAGCTTCCCATCGGGTGACATCACTAAAATTAAATGTAGGAAATTATCAGGACAAATTTCTAAATAGACGATTAGAGGAAGTCTTATGAGAGCGTATGGGCTTCCCCTCGGATGACGTACAATCATTTTTAATGACCTTATGATCGAGAATGAGATTCACTTAGAATGCGATTTAATTTATTAACCCCCCTCGGGGTCCCTGAATTTTATTGCATGTCCAAACGGAAACCGACTATTAATTTCATTCGTTAAGAATTTGGTTTTGACTTTGGAAATTAATGGGTTTTGAAAAGCCCTTCTCTTCGAATGTTGAGTTTTGTAGGGTTATCCTCGTATCATGCATTGCTCACAGTGTTTAGAGATATCGGTGAATTTAAGTTAATATTGTTTTGATAATATCAATATTAACAGTTAAATTCGCAGTGTTTAATCTGTAAATTTATTTTCATGATTCTCAGGCTATATTCATTATGTCGTTTAATCCGTTATCTGTCAATTCTAAAGGAAAAAAAACTACTTAATCCCAAACCATCTTATTGGAAGAGGAACTTAGACATTGTCATGTCGATCACCATGGCTAGGGCACTCCCATAAGGAGCATATTCAGAAGCTGATGGAACAGTTCACTCGCATGGAGTCTAAGGGTGCGCTCATTGAAGAGTGTATCAAAGTTAACATAATACTCTTTTTGCCGCATAAGAACCTCAACCAGTTCTGCTATAGTTACGGCCCGATTCTTCGGAATATGCCAGTGACTGAGCTGATTGGGGAACTTGAGGCGGATGAGAAGATTATACATGAGGAGAGACATATGATTCTTGCAGAACTAGAGATGGCCTCGTCCTCTAAGTCCGTAGGGATAAAGAGGAAAAGAAGCTCTGTTCAGGAAGCAGTTGAATCGTTTAGAGCTGTGAGATCGGGACAGAAGGTCGACTACCCTCTCCTCAAGAAAAGTAACTCTTTGTAGAAACATGTTTAGCGGTTGTACCTACCAGAACCTGGTGTGTATTTACTGGAACCACTGATCATATCTGCAATTCTTTGCAAGGGTTCCAGGGAAACATGCGACTTAAGGAGGGAGTGATCAACGTCTACATGGGCAATGATATGAACGTGGCGATCGTTGCAGTGGGAGACATTACTTCATCGTTTGGTAGTAGTAGTTTGGTTTTGAGACATTGCCTTTATGTTCCTAGTTTAGAAAGAACCTTGTTTCCGTTTCTAAGCTTGTTTTGGATGGTTTCCTAATAGCGTTTGATGACTTGGTTATTATTCGTTATGGGAATCGTTTGATTTGTTCTGGTTCATTAGTTGGCAATTTGTATTTTCTCAAACCAAACTATCCCTTGTTAGTGTAATAAACTAAAAGTTTGGCTTTGGATGATACTACAATTTTACTCTTTATGAATGAGAAACATGTTAGATTAAATAAGTTCTACGTCATGTTGTTTTGCATTTGATAGTGTGGGTCGTCATCGGGAGAACCGAAGATCATACTATCAGTTACTCGCAAAATAAGAATTAATGGTTCACAATTTAGATAGACATGAACACCCCATTGTGAACAGTTGTAGTGTCAACTGTACAGTTTGTCTTGACTAATTAGTTGCACTAGTACATTTTTGTATTGAACAGGATCCCAGAGAGGAGCAGTTCGTTTTATACTGATCATCGTAAACAAACTAGGCCTCGGTTAATTACTGCGTTCTCTTAACTCGTAAGATATTAAACAGGCATATATGTGTAGTATTTATTACTTTGATTCACATGGGTGAGGCCAGTGACGGATCTAGAAATTTCACTCAGGGGGCCGATTTTAAATGGTAAATAACGAGCTTGTAGTTTAAGTTGAAACGCTCATTTCATATAAAAATGTATTTACTATAAATATAAATATCGATATATATACATGTTTTTAAAAACTTATAATCTGTATCACCCTCAAACTTTCTTTAAAAAAAAATCAAGTATTTTTAATTTAACTTCGACATCTATAAGTTATAGAAATATATGTTTTATGGTTGAAAATTTGATTTTAATTGAACTTTTGCAGCACATTGGATAACATTTTGTTGATCTAAGCTTGTCAAATGACTATTTTTTAAGGAAAAAAATATAGTTAAAAATATGTGATTACACAAAACAATGTAAAAAAACAACATTAAAAAATATAACAATCTAATTAAATACTCGGTCTTATATCCCTAAATCAATTTATAAATAAATGACCGAAAGAGTAAATCGTTATAAATTTTTTCAAAAACTTATCTAGAAATGTAAAATATAAAGATTGTTAGTACATTATCAACAAATAAATAATATTATTAATTTAAATTAAAATGACATAGAAAATATGTTTTAATTATTAACATATTTTATGCATATCTAGACATATTTTATAGTAATTTTCTTTGTTTATATTTATAAATATATATATATATATATATATATATATATATATATATATATATATATATAAATTGACTTTTAAAAAAAATGAGGGGGCCCTGGGCCTGCTATAGCTCCGTGCCTGGGTGAGGGTTAGTGAACTGGGCCAATAGACTCTCTGTCTTGGGTAATATTGCTACATGTAGGATGTGTTGTTAGGATATTTACGGTTACCATGTACATTTAGTTTGATGATGTCCCCGGAGTGAGTTCATGAAGGATTATTATGTTAAACCCTGCAGGTGGATTAAATTCCGACATAGTAATAATGTGATGAACGAGCGCTAGCTTTAGTGAAATAATAAATTAATTAATTCTTGATTTTCAGTAATCGAATTAATTAATGGACATTATATCTTAAACATGAGGAGATAAATCGAGTAATTATTATTGGAGTCTCAATTGTAAATTGGGAAAGGAAAAGGACATCAATAATGTTATATTTGTGTCTCGTTTAATATTATTTAATTAATTAGAATAAATGGGCTGACCCACAAGTATTTTAATTAATTAACGAGCCTAATCCTAATATCCTAAAGGTCCCTACTGTAGCTCTAAATACACACCATTAAACTAATGGGAAGAGAACACATGAAATTCATTATTCACGTGAAACACGCCCCCCGCCTCTCTCTCTCTCTCTCTCTCTCTCTCTCTCTCTCTCTCTCTCTCTCTCTCTCTCTCACAGTTCCCATTCGAGCTTTATCTTCTTCTTGTTGGTCCACCGGTACAAGTTGAAGAGGGTGTTTGAGATATACTGTGGAAGACTTTAGGTGTTCGAGACCCGATAATCTTCTACAGCAATCGACGATCCACGAGCCAAGCCCGAAGACCGCCGACTGCAGGAGCACCGCCGTGAGCAAGCCGCGACCAACCGGAGCTCGACGTGTCCCGCACGCGCTGCCCGGAGATCCACGACGCAAGCCCGAGACGTCTCACGCGCCACCGCGACCAGCCACAAGCGCCTCGGCCCAACGCCGTGACCCGCAATCTGACCCGTCCGGTCCGACGAGCCAGTCCACGTGATCCGATTGCAAGGCCGACGTTCCGTTCGTGATCCAATCCAGTTCATGTATACGACCATCCAAAAGATCAGCCAGATCGCCATAAATTTTAAGCCGTAAGTTTTCTACGTCAAACCTTTAGATCTGCTGCGCATAGGTTTACGTTTGCTATTTAATTCATGATTTGTACATAACGAGATCCTCATATATCCCAACAAGTGGTATCAGAGCACTTGGTTAATTCGTTTTGTACAAATTCAAATTTTTACGGCTTTATTTGACAAGATGTGTTCAAACGCAGTCATATATTGAATTATATTCGTATAACTCGGTTTTGCAAGAGTTAATTTAATCTACTATTATAGCCGACTATGTGTTTGATGAATGTTGTTGAACGTGATGTATGGTTTTAAAATTTGTTTTTAAAGCCTCGGACATGTCGAGGAATTTAATGTATGAATGTTTGTAATAATTATTCGCCTGGAGGTTGACCGGATAGATTTAATTATTTGTTTAGAAAAACATGTACATTCATTCGTTGGATCTAGAATCGAATTATGTAATTTTGTAAATTATATTTTTTTTGTTGTGATCGTGGATTAATTGCCGGGTGATGACAAGAGATCAACGAGCCTCGAAAATCTAACTGGACCGGAGCCCGGAGGACTCGCGCGCAGCTCGTGAATAAAAAAAATCCGTTGTCGGATTTTCCACCAGCGACTAGCGGCAGGCGTCCGGCGACCGACGGCGGCGGGTTGTGGTGTTTTTACTTGGTGGGCAAGCAGTACGATATCAACCAGGATTCTACTGCAGTGGGAGTTTCAGTTGAGAGTTACAGTTGAACAAGGAAAGAATAGACAAGGTTTCCTTGTTTATGGGGACGCAATTGGCCATAATAGTGGATTTATTTATTTATTTAAATTCATTATGCCGTTATTTATTTATTTATTTATTTATGTTAATTAATTATTGTATTTGCATGAGATTAATTTGAAATTGCATATTTATTTATGCATGTTAATTAATTATTGCATTTACATACGATTAATTTAGAATTGCATAAATATTTATTAAAATTATCATTTAAATTATACTAAGTTTGAGAAGGGATTTTAAATTAAAGTTAATTGTAAAATTCATATGACCTTCATTTTTAATTTGTTGGTAAATCAATTAATAAAGGTACAGGCTTCCCCACAGATGACATCACTAAGATTAATTGTAGGTAAATTACCAGTACAAATTTCTAAATTAGACGGTTAGAGGAAAGCTTAATTGAGCTTACGGGCCACCCCACGGAGGACGTATAATTTTTTTCGTCTGACCTCAAGACCGAGAAAAATGGGATTCACTTTGAATGCGATTTATTTATAAACTCCCCACGGGTCCCTGAATTTACTGCATGGCCAAATGGAGACCGACTATTAATTTCGTTTGTCATGAATTTGGTTTTGAGATGTCGGTGAATTTAAGTTAATATTGTTTTGAGGATGTGAATAATAGCCGTTAAATTCAAAAGTGTTTAATCTGTAAAACTATTTTCGTGTTTCTCAGGCTATATTCATCTTTTTGTTCAATCCGTTATATGTTAATTCTAAAGGAAAACAACTTGCTAATCCCAAACCATTTGATTGGAAGAGGAACTTGGACATTGTCATGTCGATCACCATGGCTAGGGACACTCTCGTAAAGGAACATGTCCAGAAGCTAATGGAGCAGTTCGCTCGCATGGAGTCTGAGGGTGCTCTCATTCATGAGAGCATCAAGGTTGACATGATACTCCACACTGCATAAGGACCTCAACCAGCTTTGCTACAGTTATGACGAGCTTCTTTGGAAACTGTCAGTGCCTGAGCTGATTGGGAAACTTGAGGCGGCTGAGAGGATTATCCATGAGGAGCGAGAGATGATTCTTGCAGAACGAGAGATGGCCTTATCCTCTAAGTCCGTAGGGATAAAGAAGAAAAAGAGCTCCGTTCAGGAAGCAATGGGAACATTCAGAGCTGTGAGATAGGACAGAAGATCGACTACCCTCTCCTCAAGAAAGGTAACTCTCTCATTAATGTCGTTGAAACATGTTTATCAGTTGTATCTACCAGAACCTGGTGTGTAGATACTGGAGCCACTGATCATGTCTACAATTCATTGCAGGGGTTCCAGGAAACCAGGTGGCTTAGGGAGGGAGAGATCACCGTCTACATGGGCGATGCTACGAAAGTGGCAGCTGTTGCAGTGGGAGACGTTACTTTATCTTTTGATAGTAGTAGTTCGGTTTTAAGAGATTACCTTTATGTTCCTAGTTTTAGAAAGAATCTTGTTTCAGTTTCTAAAATAGTTATGGATGGTTTTTCATTTACGTTTGATGATATGTTTATTATTCGTTATGAGAAACGTTTCATACGTTCTTGTTCATTAGTTGGCAATTTATATGTTCTTAAACCAAACTATCCCATACTGCAACAAACTGAATTGAATAATATCATGACTAAATCTAATACGAGGAAAGAATCTTCGAATATGAATCAAGTATATCTTTGACACCTTAGACTTGGGCACATCAACCTTAGGAGGATTCAAAAGTTCGTGGCCAGTGACTTCTCGGTCCATTGGAAGAGCACTATCTAACTTGCGAATCATGCCTGGAAGGTAAGATGGCCAAGAGGCTGTTTACGACAAAGGGGTATAGGAGTCAAGAAGTGCTAGGATTAATTCATTCTGATTTGTGTGGGCCTATATATAGATCTAGGCTAGAAGAGGTTTTGAGTATTTTGTCTCTTTTATAGATGATTACTCGAGATTTGGGTACATTTATCTGTTGCACCGCAAGTCCGAATGCTTTGAGAAATTTGAGGAGTATCGGCCAGTTGTGGAGATGCTTCATGGTAAAAGTATCAAGTCACTTAGATCTGATCGAGGTGGTGAATACCTCTTTGGAGAGTTCAGAACATACTTATCAGAAGCTAGGATTGAATCCCAATTGACTGTACCCGGCACGCCCCAGCAGAACGGGGATGTAAAGCGGAGAAATAAGAATCGTATGGAAATTGTTAGGTCGATGATGAGTTATTCTAGATTACCGGATTCGTTTTGGGGAATGGCAGTGGAAACAGCATCATACGTTCTGAACTTTGTTCCATCGAAGTCAGTAGAGACTACTCCATACGAATTGTGGAAAGGGCGACAGACCAGTCTTTCACATATTCGAGTATGGGGTAGCCATGCACATGCTTTAGTGCAGAAGGCTGGCAAATTGGGAAAGCGTTCAGAAGCACGAGTTTTTGTGAGCTATCCCAAAGAAACAAAAGATGAATTATTTTATAGTTCCGAGGATCAGATGGTGATCGTTAGCACGAACACTAGATTCTTGGAAGAAGACTATATTATGAATCACAACCCCCGAGTAGACTAATCTTAGAGGAGTTGAGGGGTGAAGTCGATAGTTCCCCACCCAGTGCGCAAGTAGATACGTCACATAATACTGCAACATGACACACTGAGAGTGTACCAGTGCAGACAGTTCCTCGTCGTAGTGGGAGGGTTTCTCATTTACCCGACCGATGGATAGGTCTAGGAGAGTCTAAGGGCTCAGTCCAGGAAACCTAGAATCAGACCCAAGAACCAACAACGAGGCACTCAAAGATAAAGATGTAGATTCGTGGAATAGTGCAATGAATGCCGAAATGAGGTCAGTGGACTCTAATCAGGTCTGGGATCTTGTAGAACCACCCGATGGGGTACGACCCATTGGATGCAAGTGGATCTACAAGAGAAAGAGAGGATTGGATGTGGAGGTGCAAACATTCAAAGCTAGGCTTGTTGCGAAAGGTTATACCCAGATAGAGGGTATAGACTATGATGAGACCTTTCCGCTAGTAGCTATGCTTAAGTCCATTCGGATTCTCTTGGTTGTAGCCGCTTATATGGATTATGATGTCTGGCAGATGGATGTCAAGATGACTTTTCTTAACGGGAACCTTCAGAAAGACGTCTATATGCAACAACCAGAGAGATCTATTGCAAAAGGACGTGAGCATCTAGTGTGTAAGCTTATGGACTGAAGCAATCTTCGAGATCTTGGAATATTCGGTTCGATGAGGTGATCCCGTAGTACGGGTTCACTCAATGTCTGGATGAGCACTACGTGTACAAGAAAATCAGTTGGAGCGTGGTGGTTTTTCTTGTGCTATACGTAGATGACATACTTCTTATTAAAAACATTAAGAAGGAGTTGTCATACGTAAAGGTGTGGATGTCTAAGCAGTTTGATATGAAGGACTTAGGAGAAGCATGACACATTCTTGGTAATAGGGTCGTTCGAGACCGTAAGAAGAGAATGTTGTGCTTATCCTAGTCATCATAGATAGATACTGTCTTGGCTTGGTTCAATATGCAGAATTTAAGAAAGGCACCTTGCCTTTCAGAAAATGAACCCCTCTCTCTAAGGAGATGTCTCCTAAGACGTCTCAAGAGATAGAAGACATGAAGACAGTTCCTTATGCATCGGCAGTGGGAAGTCTTATGTATGCTATACTTTGTACTAGGCCAGATATCAGCTTCGTCGTTGGCTTGGTAGCTAGATAATAAAGTAATCCAGGTAGGGAACATTGGTATGCGGTGAAGCATATACTCAAGTATTTGAGAAAGGCTAAGGACTACATGTTAGTTTACTGTGCAAACAACTTGTTACCTATGGGTTACAGTGATTATGATTTCCAGTCAGACAGGGACGAGAGTAAATCAACCTCAGGTTATGTGATTACCTTGGAAGGTTGAGCCATTTCAAGGAGAAGTGTTAAGCAGAAATGCGTGGCAGACTCCACCATAGAAGTCAAGTACATAGCAGCCTCAGAGGCAGCGAAAGAGGCAGTTTGGCTCAAGAAAAACTTCTTAATGGACTTAAAGGTGATTCCGAGTTTGCCACGTGGTATCAACGTGTACTGTGATAACAATGGAGCAGTAGCAAAGTCAAGGGAACCACAAGCCCACAGAGCAAGCAAACACATAGAGCGTAAGTACCATCTGATTCGAGAGATAGTTGGTAGAGGAAACATTGATGTTGCCAAGATTTCATATGAGGACAACCTAGTTGATCTCTTCACGAAGAGTTTGTCGGAGAAGGTCTTCGTCAAACACGTGATAAGAATGAGAGTCAAGTGCATGGCGATAGGATCGACATAGGTCTTTTAGAATAACGGATTGATAGGACTATACTTGTAAAAGCGGAAGCTTCAAGTATAAGTGGGAGATTGTTAGTGTCATATACTGAAAGCTTGGCTTTGGATGATATTACACTTTTACCCTTCATGAATGAGAAACATGGTAGATTAAACAAGTTCTACGTCATGTTGTTTTGCATTAGATAGTATGGGTCGTCATCGGGCGAACCGAAGATCATACTATCAGTTACTCGCGAAACAAGAATTAATGGTTCACAACTTAGATGGACATGAACACCCCATCGTGAACGGTTGTAGTGTCAACTGTACAATTTGTCTTAACTGATTAGTTGCACTAGTACATTTATGTATTGAACAGGATCCCAGAGAGGAGCAGTTCGTTTTATACTGATCGTCGTAAACGAACTAGGTCTCAGTTAATTACTGCGTGCTCTTAACCCGTAAGATATTAAACATGCATATATGTTTAGTACTTATTACTTTGATTTACATGGGTGAGGCTTACTGAACTGGGCCAATAGACTCTCGGTCTTGGGTAACGTTGTTACATGTAAGATGTGTTGTTAGGATATTTACGGTCACCATGTACGTTTAGTTTGATGATGTCCCCGGAGTGAGTTCGTGAAGGATTACTATGCTAAACCCTGCAGGTGGATTAAATTTCGGCATAGTAATAATGTGATGAACAAGCGCTAACTTCGGTGAAATAATAATAAATTAATTAATTCTTGACTGTCAGTAATTAAATTAATTAATGGACATTATATCTTAAACATGAGGAGATAAATCGAGTAATTATTATTGGAGTTGAAATTGTAAATTGGGCTAGAAAAAATGAGTGAAATAATATTATGTTGGTGGCCCATTTAATATTATTTAATTAATTAGATTAAGTGGGTTGACCCACAAGTATTTTAATTAATTAAAAAGTCCTAATCCTAATCTCTTAAGGGTCCCTGTAGCTCTATATATACATCATTAAGCTCATGGGAAGAGAACACATGAATTCGTTATTCACGTGAAACACGCCTCTCGCCTCTCTCTCTCTCTCTCTCTCTCTCTCTCTCTCTCTCTCTCTCTCTCTCTCTCTCTCTCTCTCTCACCCTCTCAGTTCCCATTCGAGCTTTATCTTCTTCTTGTTGTTCCATCGGTACAAGTTGAAGGGGTGTTTGAGATATACAGTAGAAGATCTTTAGATGTTCGAGACCTGATAATCTTCTACCGCAATCGACGATCCATGAGCCAAGCCCGAGGACCACCAACCGCTGGAGCACCGCCATGAGCAAGCCGCGACCAACCGGAGCTCGACGTGTCCCGCATGCACTTCCCAGAGATCCGTAACGCAAGCCCGCAACATCCCACGCACTACCCCGACCAGCCACACGCGTCCCGGCCCGACGCCGCGACCCGCGATCCGACCCGGCCAATCTGATGAGCCAGTCCACGCGATCCGATTGCGAGCCCAATGTTTCATTTGTGATCCAATCCAGTTCGTGTGTACGACCATCCGGAAGATCAGCCAGGTCACCATAAATTTTAAGACGTAAGTTTTCTACGTCAAACCTTTAGATCCACTGCGCATTGGTATACGTTAGTTATTGAATTCGTGATTTGTAAATAACGAGATCCTCTTAGATCCCAACATCCCTTATTGCAACAAACTGAATTGAATAATTTCATGACTAAATCTAATAAGAGGAAGGAGTCTTTGCAGATGAATCGAGTATATCTTTGGCACCTTAGACTTAGGCACATCAACCTTAGGAGGATTCAAAAGTTGGTATAGATATCTCGGTCCAGTAGAAGATCATTATCCGACTTGCGAATCGTGCATGAAAGGTAAGATGGTCAAGTGGCCGTTTACGCCAAAGGGGCATAAAAGCCAAGAAGTTCTAGGATTGATTCATTCTTATATGTGTCGTCCTATGTTGATCCAAGCTAGAGCTGATTACGATTACTTTGTCTCTTTCATTGATGATTACTCGAGACCTTTTGCACCGCAAGTCCGAATGCTTTGAGAAATTCAAGGAGTACTGGGTAGTTGTGGAGAATTTTCATGGTAAAAGAATCAAGTCACTTCCATCTGATAGAGTTCAGGACATACTTGTCAAAGCTGGCTGGAATTGAATCCCAACTGACTGCACCCGGCACGCCCCAGCAGAACAAGGTTGCATAGCGAACAAATAGGACTCTTATAGAGATTGTGAGGTCGATGATGAGTTATTTAAAGTTGTCAGATTCATTCTGGGATATGTCATTATAAACGACATCGTATATCCTGAACATGGTTCATTCGAAGTCAGTCGAGACTACTCCTTGTGGAGAGGGCGCAATCCCAGTTTCTCACAGTTTCAGCCATGCACACGTGTTAGTGCAAGAACCTGGCAAGTTGTAGAAACATTCGGAAGCACGAGTGTTCGTTGTCTATTCTAAGGGAACTAAAAGTGGATTATTTTATAGTCCCACGGATTAGAAGGTGATCGTTAGTACGAACGCTAGATTCTTGGAAGAAGACTATATTATGAATCACAAGCCGCTAGTAGACTTGTCTTAGAGGAGTTGAGGAGTGAAGTCGATAATTCCTAACTGAGTGCGTAAGTAGATACATCACATAATAGTGCAAAACGACACACTGAGAGTGTACCAGTGCAGACAGTACCTCATCGTAGTGGGAGAGTTTCTCATTTATTCGATCAATGGATAGGTCTTGAAGATTCATCGGACTCAGTTCCAGGAAACCTAGAATCAGACCCAAGGACCTACAATGAGGCACTCCAAGATAAAGATGCAGATTCATGGAATGTTGCAATGAAAGCTGATATGGGGTCAATGGACACTAATGAGGTTTAGGAGCTTGTAGAACCACCCGATGAGGTACGACCCATTGGATGCAAGTGGATCTATAAGAGAAAGAGAGAATTAGATGAGAACGTGTAAACCTTCAAAGCTAGGCTTGTTGCGAAAGGTTATACTGAGATATAGAGTATAGACTATGGCGAGACCTTTTGCAAGTAGCTATGCTTAAATCCATTCGGATTTTCTTGGCTGCAGCCGCTCATATGGATTATGAGGTCTGGAAGATGGATGTCAAGACGACTTTCCTTAATGGAAAACTTCAGGAGGACATCTATATGCAACAACCAGAGTGATTCATTGTTATGGGACATGAGAATCTAGTGTGTAAGCTTAATCGGTCTATTTATGGACTGAAGCAAGCTTCGATATCTTGGAACATCCGTTTTGATGAGGTGATCCAGTCGTACGGGTTCACTGAATGTCCGAATGAGCACTGTGTTTACAAGAAAATCAGTGGGAGCGTGGTGGTGTTTTTTGTGCTTTACGTAGATGACATACTTCTTATTGGAAATAGTAAGAAGGAGTTATCGGACGTAAAGGTGTGGTTTTCTAAGCAATTTGATATGAAAGACTCAGGTGAAGCAGGACACATTCTTGGTATTAGGGTCATTCGAGATCATAATAAGAGAATGTTGTGCTTATCTCAGTCTCCATACATAGATACTGTCTTGGCTAGATTCAGCATGCAGGATTCCAAGAAAGGTATGTTACCTTTCAGAAGTGGAAAAAGTCTATCCAATGAGATGTCTGCTAAGACGTCTCAAGAGATACAAGACATGAAGACAGTTTCTTATGCTTCAGCAGTTAGAAGTCTTATGTATGCTATGCTGTGTACGAGCCCGGATATTAGCTACGTCGTTGGCATAGTAGCTAGATATCAAAGTAATCCGGGATAAGAACATTGGTCTACCGTGAAACTTATACTCATGTACCTGAGATGGACTAAGGAGTACATGTTAGTTTACCGTGCAGACAACTTGTAACCTTTAGGTTACAGAGATTTTTATTTATGGTCAGACAAGGACGGGAGGTTATGTGTTTATCGTAGGAGATGGACCATTTAATGGTGGACTGCTAGGCAGAAATGCGTGGTAGACTCCACCATGGAAGCCGAGTACATAGTAGTCTCAGAGGCAACGAAAGAGCAGTTTGGCTCAGAAACTTCATATTGGACTTAGAGATGATTCCGAGTTTGCCACATTGTATCACCGTGTACTGTGATAACAGTGGAGCAGTAGCGAGCTCAAGAGAACCACGAGCCCATAGAGCAAGTAAACACATAGAGCACAAGTACCAACTGATATGAGATATAGTTCGTAGAGGAGACGTTGATGTATCCATGATTGCATTAGAGGACAACCTAGGTGATCATTTCACGAAGAGTTTATTGGGAAAGGTCTTCATCAAACACATGGAAGGAATGAGAGTCAGGTGTATGGCGTAGGATTGACATAGGTATTTTACAATGACGGATTGATAGGACTATACTTGTAATAGCGAAAGCTTTAAGTATAAGTGGGAGATTGTTAGTGTTATATACTGAAAGCTTGGCTTTGGATGATATTACACTTTTACCCTTTATGAATGAGAATCATGTTACACTTTTACCGCCGCAACAGCCCTGCAAGCGACCCGGCGTGACGCGCCCGGTGACCTACCCACCCCTACCCACACGACCCGATCACGAGGACCCGACCCAACTTCCGTTTGATCCGTTCGTGTGCTCTTTCCGTTTAACCCGAATCTGCCAAATTCAAAAAAATTAAAGCTTTAAGCTTCATACGTCAACCTTTAGATCTGTTGAGTATAAGTTTACGTTTGCTATGGTATTCGTAACTTGTATATAACGAGATCCTTATAGATCCGAACACTAATATGATAAAACATCAAATCCTAGCATACATCTAATAAGATAAAACATCACATAGGTATATAAATAAGTAAACTGTCCATAACTGTTGCTCAACTCACTCTCTATAATTGTTACTTAACTGACTGTCTATAACTGCGGCTTAACTGACTATCTATAACTGTTGCTTAACTTACGAGAAGGACATTTCGCCTTCACGCTTGTGATAACCAATAAAAGGGCCTAATCTGTATAAGGTCATTGCTCATGCTAGAGCAAAACTAACTCTTTTGCACTTCTAACATTGGAGCTTAACTCATAGTTGTGCTAGAGTCCTTGATACGAATTGGAGTTCGAAACACCTGGCTATAATGAACCAATTTCTAGGTCAATGCCCTATTGTGGAAGAAACATTCTAGAATTACCACTTAACTCAAAGTTGTACTAAAGGTTCTTAATTCACTTATCTCAAGCTTCACTAGAGTTCTTATCTTATCTTAACTAGCGTTCGGATCACTTAGCTCGAAAGGACCTATTCAGGAAAAATATTTCTTACATGCATACCTCAGCCAGGATAATGCGATTATAGAAAATGTAGCAACCAGTACAGGGTCCACACTTGATGTGCTAAATTGCAAGTGCTGAATGGATTGAAACTATCGGAGGCTCGACTCCCCCACAAACTACAAAATATTTGAGCAAAATATATTCTAAGTACTTAGCTCAAACTGAAAAACTCGAATCTTAATCTCTGATTTTTCAAGGTTCGCTTGCTCGGCTTTAAAAATCATTTAATACTTATTTTAGAAAACTACGAGCTAATTTGAAAAATTACTGTCTTGAGGCCTTCTAGAGTTCTCTAAAATATTTCTAAGTTTGGGAACTAAATTCTGACTTGATCTTAATCTTACTTGGTTCAGAAAAATACTGAAATCTCGATTCACGCTCAAACTGATGTTTCGAACTGAAAACTCCCGAATCGTCTGGACTGCCCGGACTGATTCGGCTGAACTTGTAATTTCTCAAACCGTCTGGACTATCCGGACTAGTTCGGCTGGATGGGACCAGCAGATCGCTTGGAAACGATCGTCACTCGCTTGACTATATGAAACTCGACTGAACCGTGGTCCAGGTTCGTGTAGCAACTCATGGGCACGAACGAACACGGTTGACATGGTTGTGCTGATGCACGGGATTTAAACAATTCTACGACCACTGGCGCAGGGGAGTGTTTGGGCCACGGATAACGAAAATGGCGCATTGACGGGTAGGTTGAATGGACGCACGGGCTTTGGGAAGAGCGCAGGGGCACAACTCGGTCGGACTCGATGCACGGGCACGCACTTGGTGGCTCGGCTGCAATGATGGGACGATAGTGGGACAAGTGTGCGGATGGTACGCGTTGAGGATACGTGCTAATGCACTCTGGCTAGTTGTTTACGCTCGCTACGAGGCACACGACCTTAGTAGTCTTCTTAGGCTCGGTTATGGTCTTCCCGACGACTCACCGGCCGGCCGACCACATTCCAACAACCCAAGGACTCATTAATAATCATATGATGTCTAAAGTCATTAATATGCTACTAGGGTTCGGGCAATTCGCGCGAAATCTAAAAGTTACTCAGCATTCAGAAATGGGTTAAATTAGGGTTCTAGTTCTTCGAGAAACTTAACTCATTTTAAGCCAAAAATTTTACCCTAATTTCAGCATTATTTATAAGGAATTCACATCCAACAACTTCAGCTAAATCACAACCGGAACTGATATAGGATATTATCTGTCTAAAGACGAACCGATCTGGTGAGCCGGTTGAAAAGAGCAGACCGGGAGCAAACCAAGCCCAAAGGCGGGAATACAAGCGATCGAGCAGCCTAAGGCTCGACCACACAGGCGCTCGGGCAGCCCAAGGCCCGACCGCACAAACGATCGAGTAGCCTGGCACTCGATCAGACTTATCGAGCTACCCATCAATCGATCAGATGAGTGATCGAGCAAGCTGAGCGATCGAGCAAGCTGATCGACATAAACCTAGACGCGTGTATAGCAGACGCGCGTGAGGGTCTCTGACTGAGCTTCAGGAGAATATTTATCTCATGTACAGGAGGGACACGTGTCGACGATGTATTGGGTGATAGCGATAACCACCTCTGACAACTCCCAACGCCTTACGCCACCTCTGACATGTGCGCGGCATGTCAGAGTACGGACGGGCAGCTTGGGCAGCCAACTTAGCCTTATCCGGGCAGCTATTAGGGCAGGTATCTCACCCCTATATAAAGGGGGTGAGCCTTTCTTCCTTAACACATTCTATTCATTCTCTAAATTCCAGTATATTCATACACATACTGACTTAAGCATCGGAGGCTCTTCATCGGACCCAACCCCCGGTGTGAGAGTTATTTGCAGGTTCTCGGCATTCTACCGGCAAGGACAAGAATCATTCTACTCCAAACTGGACCCGGACGCTTACACTTGCATTATTGGCGCCGTCTGTGGGGACTCTTTGTTCA
>CACSLK010006441.1:2399298-2410742 GCA_902706635.1 Striga hermonthica
TTTTTTTTTTTTGTAGGGCAAGCAATATATCACAAGTCACAACTCAAATTTTACCTCATTCAAAAACGCCACCAATTTCACTCATCATCATACAAATCAGTCAACAGGTTAGACAAGAAAAGGCTTTAAGCTCGAACAGGCTACTAGCGGAAAAGTGAACTTTTAGGATCAAGAACAAGGCTAAAACGAGCTTATCAAACAAAACGCCTCAATCATTTTCGCAATTTCAAACTCTAACCGATTCATTTCAAACAAACTCAAGGCAAGTTCTAATCATTCAAGAATATGATCAACATCTCACAAGAAAAAGAATAAGGATCAAAACCTCACAAGACAAATAGACATCACTCAAAGCAATCAAGAAAATACCGAGTCAATGATCAACCCGTTCGTTATCACAACTTCCCAATTTCATCAAACATTCATCAACACAACTTATAATTTCTCAACACACATATTCAACAAAACAAAATCCTAGAACTAAACCGGTCCACCACATAAGCATGCAAAATCCAAATAAACTCCCTCACACTTAGAATGAGGCAATGACCTCATTGCTTTAACACAAAACAAGAAGTCAAATAAAGGACCCATCAATTTCATATCATGAACAGTACCACAAACTACCCCAGAAACACAAGACTCAAAAGAACGGACAGAAGGAGAAAACAGACTAAAAATAAAAAAAGAAAAAAGGGTGTGCAAACCAAAATGCCTCGAGGAGGATAAGCATCCACGTGCAAGCCGCTCGCCTATGCTCAACCTTGCGAACTCATACCTGCCAATAAGAAAATCACGAAACTCCAAACTCTCATTATTCCAAGATAACACTAAAAAGCGAAAAGGAAAATATTTAAGAAAGCGATAAATCACTTGAGTTGCCTCTCAAGAAGCGCTTGTTAAATGTCATTAGCTTGACGAAACCTGCGAAGAACTCAGCCGGGTCCAGAAAGAAGTGATGGTCGTGCCACGCCTTTGTATTTTCAAGAAGTGGTAGCATGGGCACTGTGGCGAGAAGGTTGGCACTATGGATCCGGGTGGCTGCATTCTTAATGAAGTGGGTTCGAGCACGAGCATTCCCCAACTCTAGACGCAAAGCTTTTCCCACGCGAGCTCTGTCGTCACCCTCCGGGACTATAAGGATATATGTGGAGCCAGTTGAACAAAATGCTCCCCACTTCGTAACACAGTGCAACGGCCTCGAAGACGAATGCTCCAACTCGGAGGTGGGAGGTGGGACTTGTGAGTTGCCCTCCTCCTCTGATGTATCATTCTCGGCTCGTGGGAGCGTGTCATCTTCTTCTTCGTCTTCGCACATTTTCTTCAAAAAACGGGCTTGAGTATCAAGCATGAAGTGGGGTTCGTCGACTTGTGCCTCGATAGAGTCGAGACGTGCAGTGAGGCTCTCCATTTGTGCGCTCAGTCGAGCACATCCGAGCTCAATCTCTCCTTCTCGGTTTGCTCGGGCCATCATCCAATCAAGGATAAGGTCAAGCTTGGCATTGTACCCCGAAGAGTCATCCCTGAGCTCATTAAAGTGTAAGGGTGTTGGATGGAGAGTTGTTTGGGGGTCCATAATCGTGGGCTCATCGGCCTGGGACTCGATAGAGTCGATGCGCCTTGCTAGATTCTCCACTTGCTCGCTCAAGCGGGCACATCTGAGCTTAATCTCCTCCTCTCGTTTTGCTTGGGCCATCAAACGATCTAGGATGATCGAGTTTGGCATTGTAGGCGGCCTCTTCTCCTCGAGCTGTGTTGGACTCTATGAAATCCAGAATCTGGTCGAGTTTCTCGTTAAACTCGTGGGACTCATAAGTTTGCTCAAACAGAAAATGGTGCCACCACTGCTCAGAAGAGTACAGATAAGATTGGGTGTGGTACCCGGCGGAATAGCTCGGCTCATTGTTCCAAGAGAGGTAGTGTAGGGAGGAGTACACGTGATTGAAGTTCATATTACCTGCACACCACAACAGAACAACCACACGTAGCCATGAAAAAGAGAAGAAGACAAAAACAAAAACATAAGAGAAAAACAAAGGTGTGACGAAAGAATAAAAACGCTAAAAATGCAAAAATAAAGAGAAACACAGAAAATAAAATCAACACCAAAACTAAATATCCTACTTGCCTTCCCCGGAAACGGTGCCAAATTTATTGTAACACAAATTGTTATTTTTTACCGAGTACCGAATCGAAAGATTCGTTCCCCGGGTCGATCTCACGAGGAAGGCGGTTCGGAATTCAGCTTTAAAATCAATCACACATAAAAAGAAAATAGATCCTAAACACTCTAATCAGATAGCCGTTTGGATGAATTATTAACTAAGAAATAAAATAAAAATAATAATCTACCTAAAAATGCAAATGAACAAAGATGGAGAAGCTAGGGAGTCGGGGAATTAACTCAAGTTCTACTCGCACACCGGGACATGAATCATTATATTCTAGATTGATGCTCTCGCTTAAATAAGCGGTTCTCTCCCAATAACTATTCATAACAAGGGATTGAACATAGACGAACAAACTCGAGCATACGACACATGCCAATTATCCCAATCCCAATAACTTTTGGTAACAATGGATGGGTCATCGGTAGCGCGTATTTCAACCCAAAACTTATAGACTAATCAGTTACGACATCGTCTACCTCATGCAAGCCTAGGTCTACGACTTCTCCCCTGTCGGGTCTAAAAATTGCTAATTCAATTAGAAGAAGTTTAATCAACTAATCACATAGAATCGAAAAACCCTAACTCGACAAATTAACATCTAATTGTCCCCAATAGCAAGATCGAAATGTCAATTATATCAAGCTATCGAACAAGAATCCAACAATTCTGAATCAATTCAACCCACACAAGAACGAACAATTCAAGCCCAAGAGATAAGAATTAAACAAGAACAATCATCCCCTATCTCTAGCAATAAGAATTAGCTACGCAATATCAATTCAACACAATCAATCATCTCTCTCCATTTAATCATTTTTCATGAATTAAAAATAAAGAGAAGAACTTACAATAAATCGCAATTCGGGTGTTGAATCCAAAATTACAAAGCTTAATCCTTGAATTCCAAGAAAAAGAGGAAGAAAAATGGAAGAGAAAGATGAAAGAAGAAGGAAAAAAGGAGAAGAAGAAGAAGAGGGGAGAAGAAGGGAAAAAGAGAAGTTTTTGCGTGTTTCTTGCCCTAGGTTCGTCCCAGGAGAGGGAGAATAATCCCAACGAAAGCTAAATTTTGCTATTAAAAAGCTTCTTGTCGTGCCCTCCGCGGCCGCGGAGCTTCCCGCTGGCCGCGACTATTCCCGAGGCCGCGACATTTTTCCGCAGAAGGTTGGGCGCTTGCAGATTTTTTTTTTTCGCCGCGGCCGCTGTGAAGAAAGGGGTCGCGGCCGCGGCGAATAAAATTGGGTTGCACTGCACGACTTTACGATTTTGCTCGTTCGGGTTCGTTTGAACTCGGAATTGAGTTCTGCTTTTTTCTACGCGTCGCTAACGAACCCCTCTATCTAACTATGTAAACCCATAAAATATTTTCTTGAAAACCTGTCCTCCCAAAGCTTATGACATGCACACAAAAAACATTATTTGTGCGACTTTGCTGTTTGAGTCCGTTCGGGCTCGTCCGAGCTCGAAATTGAGTTCCGCTTCTTCCTATAAGTCACCAACGAACCCATCTATACAACCATGATTGCCCAATCAATTTTCAGGCTAAATCCATTCCTCACGGGGCTTCCGACCTGCACACCAAAAACAAAAGAAAACACGAAAAACACACGAGAATCAAAAAATATACCAAAATAGTGCAAACCATGAAATAAACTACAAAACGAACTAAAAAAACAACTAAAAGACCTAATATTGGGGTAAAAGAAAGAAAAAATGACAACAAAAAATGCAACAAAAATGGGACAAACAATAGGGTATAAGCAAGAAGCTATCAAGGTGTTTAACTATTAGTTGGTAGTAGGTAACATAGAAGTGAATGTATTAGTAGTTAACTAATAGCAAACTGCAATATCTGATTTCGCTAGCATTCTGTATTAGCAATGATATGGCCCGAGATGAGTAGCTCCGGTTCTCCAAAAGGTCTTCTTCAAATCGAGCGTGGGTATACCGGTTCGGTATGGTCCATGTCCGTAAGCGCGCCGGTACCTGCAAAAGCGCCAAAATTTCTACGGTGGAAGACCCTCTGACGCCTAAGTCAATGTCTCGGAGTAAAAGAATAATGTGCAATACATGTAATAATGTTTGTATTAAATGAGTCTTACCTTCTACTCTGGACTTTATCGTATATATAGTGTTCAATTGTAGGGACTACCTTCTAACTCGGGCATCTATCGACTTAGTGTAGATCGGTCAATGCTCGTACATATGGGTCGACACTCAACCCACCTCGCTATTGTCGTGCGGTCGACCCGGGTTTATGTTCGACGCTTGAGTCGGTCGACGCCCACCCGACCTCGGGCCTATGCTTGACTGTCCAAGCCGGTCGAATCCCCCACGGTCCCTCTCATCTGGCTCGGCCATTAGGCCTACTCGACCCTCATCTTACGGGTCTTTGTCTGGTTAATCTGAGTCGGTATCATAATCCATAAAGCGATTTATAAATAATTGATTGGTAAGTAATGGTTTGTATGTTAGAATAATTTGGTTGGTAAATTGAAAATCTTATGTACCATGCTATGTTAAAAACATCTCTACCTAAAATGTTGCTCTATATGACGTAACAAAAGCCTACAAAAGGAAAAAATAAAATGTTCAGGAATATATTTTTATTTCTTAAATCTCTGACTGATTACACACAAAGAAAAGAGGTTCTCTTAAATATAGCCCAAGAGTCCTAACTTTCCTAACAAGTAAAAGATAATTAAATATTTTTCTTACGAAATAGAAACACTAGAATAGTTAAATAACAGTACTAATAAATTATGATTAAAATACTAACAACAAATAAAATAAATCAATAACTAAATTAAAGGTCTCAAAGATCTTGTTTGTCCTTATATGCATCATTCTCCCCTCTTGAAAAGGATTCATCCTCAAATCTGACAAATCTTATGTGCACCGAAATAATATTTTTTTCCTTGAAAAGTAGGTGATAGGCTTCCTAAATTAAGTTCTGAAAATTCTACTGAATCGAGTTTGTATGTTAGAATTTGCTCGGCTATAATGGGATGTGCTATTTGCTTTGCCATCTGGCATATATTGCCTTATCTAAGTAAGACAACATATACTCCACGAGTTCGCTCAGTCAAGCATGCCGATCATAATCTAGATTTTTATCCATAGTGGTATTTATGGAAGCAGTTCTTGGAGGCCTTCGGAAGTTTGCTCGGCCAACGACCGAACTTCAGGATTCTAGATGGAAGTTAAGCAACAAATTTTAATGAAGACATCCATTTTGTGGAGATCCCTAGACGCTAAGAGAATAATCATGGACACATAACTAATCACATCTTCCGCCTCAGCTTCCACATCTTCGTGATAAAAAACAGGCAGACCCTCATACTCAGTCGATACCTGCTCATCAAACAAAGGCAGACCACTGACTCGGTTGACCTCTACGCATCAAATAGAGTTAGACCCTCTTCCTAAAAAATAGGTGTACCTGTATATTCGGTCGTCCTCTCGTCATTAAATAGAGGCGGACCCTCATATGCGACCGACCTATACTCTTTCGCACATACCCCTGAGCAGTTGAGGGCAGTCTACTATAGCCATTTAATACAAGATCTCCGATACATCCATGCCGTCGGTGAAATCCATAATATCGACATGCAAATATGACTCCCATTGACGATCGCCAGCCTGATAAGTGACATCCCGAGCCTGATGATCGAAAGGACTAACCTTGAAGAAGGTTTCTTCACCATCACCATCTCTGATGCACGACTGAGGCGATTGGAAGCGGGGTTCCCCGCACCGACCGCGACCCCCGTGCATCCTATCGTGTCACTCGCTACGGGCACAGTTCGACCAATCGCCTGGGACATTGGTATAAACGACCAGTCGCACTTCCTCTAGTCCTGCGGAAAACTCAGCCATCTGACGACCTATGGCATCGAATTGTGAACTATAGCCCGCGACGATATCCTCGAATTATCATCTTAAGGATTCGAAGGCGGCGTCACGACTCTTGTCGTCTGTTTTGACTCTCCTTGGCGGCATCTAGAACGTACTAGTTTTTGAATACCAACTGACGTAGCGAAACAGTACGAAAGAGAAAACAAAAGATAAAGCTCTCAAGAATATGTTCTTATTTCTTAAAATCTCTACAGATTAAACACGAAGAGAAACGGTTCTCTTAACAAGAACCTGATATGGGATACCATACCTAAGGGACTAAACCGGTCAAGTAGGTCGAACAAGACGTCTGGTCGAGCAGAATCCTAACAAGGTGGTAGTGGTTGAACACCACAGGAACAAAAGCCTCTGGTCTGGAAGACAACATAAAGGATATTTCGGAACGTGGGTGAACAGGTCGAGCCAGGACCCTCAGATAGCCTGGTCGAAGTTGGACCTTTAGCACAAATGGTCGTCTGATCGACCAAAACCCATGCTCAGAGCAGTTAGTGCTTCAACTCAAATCAATCTAGAGTTGGTCGGAATCTCAAAGGATTTAAGCCTCACGTGGGCAAAACCATGTGGCACCACCTTAATGGTCCACGCCTCATAACAGTCTCTGACACATTCTGACAAAGTAATTGTACTATTGGGCAACTAGCTCATCACATCTGGGCAGCCTTCTAGAAACAGGTACATCACCCCTATATATAGGGGTGAGATGTACATTTTTAGGGATTACATTCACTTTTCATTATACACTGTTGTGAATTCATCTTCTACACATACTCATTTAATCATCAGAGACTCTTATGTAACAGCCCAGCCTGTGGTAGGATATTGTCCGCTTTGGGCACGCTCACCCGCACGGTTTTGCCTTTGGGAGCTGGCTCAGCAAAACGCGTCCTACTAGTGAAGGTATCCACAACCACTTATAATAAGGCATGCTTCGTTCTCCTTCACAATCGATGTGGGATACTACATCTTAACCAGAGAACCCATCCGGTGTGGGAGTTTTTGCAGGTCGAAAGTCGTTCAACCGACTTGAAAGCAATTCGACAAGTTGATTCTTAGCCGGTTGGAAGCTTTTACGTACCAAAACCTAATAGCCCAACCTTTCTTAACAAGTAAAAGATAATTAAATTTACCTTTCCTATCAAATAGAAAGATTATGATAATTAAAAAATTTATTATTAAATCTAAGATTAAATTACTAACAATAAATAAAGAAAACAAATAATTAAATTAAGGACCCGAAAATCTTGTTTGTCCTTATCTCCATCAATGGAGCCTTTTCGAAATTAGGATTTTTAGTTCAAAAAACTAATTGAATAATTCTTTTAGCAAACCAGTTTATTACCATATTTGAAACCTTATAATGAGTTTCAATCGCCTAATTTGACAGTTCACTATCATCCCCATGAGTTCATCACAGACCTAAATAAATGGAACGAATGGAGTGTATACAAATATTATTTCATCACGTCCATATTCATTAACTTTGAATTATATGAGCAATTATTATAATTTAATGTCAGAACTGCATATTAATTATTATTATTATTATTATTATTATTATTATTATTATTATTATTATTATTATTATTATTATTTTATGTGAATTCTATTATTTTATTTTTTTAGAGGAACAAGTTAATTAAATTCACGTGCTTGGTAGCTATAGGTATAATAATAGGCCCAATCTAAAAGAGTCGATAAAGTTGCTAGCTGGTATATCACGCTTTTTTTCAGTCACATGCATTCCTTTTTAGTTCATAACTGAAAAAAGATTGCTACATTTAGTGAAAAAAAAAAAGAACATGCATGCTTGCTGTTCTCCAACAATTTTGTGTGCCGACTTTTATAAACACAACATTAATTATATTGTTATGTCTTTCCTGTTTAAGAACAAAATTTTCTTCATTAATTATATTGATTAATTCTCATTTACTATATTTTTTTTTATTTTGTTTTATAATTAATTTCTACCTTATCTGGAAATGTTTATTTTATTTTTATATGTACAAATCAAACACCAACTTTGGGTTGACAAATATTATGTCTTAACTAATCGACCGTTAAAATTTCTTTGTTTTTTTTTTCTCTTATATAATATTTATATGTTACTGTGTCAAAAGAGATTATAATTTGTTGGGAGGTAGACCCACCATTGTCAGGTGTGCGATCCGAGTTGACCAACGAATTAGTCAGTGCATAGCTCCATATATACGGTGGCTGGTTACAAAAAAAAAAAAGAAGGATTATAATTTATTATATAATAATCTATACTTATATAAAAAGACATTTTATTTACTACAATTAGTAGTAAAAAAGTCAAAGGTAATTAATGCATTCTATTTTCATCAAGTATTTTATTTAATTATTTTAGTTAATTATTTTATCTCATAACACATTTTCAATACAACTTACCATATTTTTTCTATTGTGATTAAAAACCAAATTTTACGTTTAAGATCTTGTGAAATTATTATTATTATTTTTATAAAGCACATATTATTTGTTAAAAAAATTGTATATATATATAATACACATAACAGTACCATGGTAGATGATTTAAATTTGAACACACCTATGCGTTTGACCAAATGTCTGGATGATTTAAATTGAGCCCATAAAAAAATATTTAAATTTGAACACACCAGAAATTTTATATACTTTATATTTATTAATATATTAAAAGTGGTATTTAACGGTTGTTATATAAACTGTTTTAATATATTTGCAATGAATAAAAGTTTGAATGAATAATTTGTAATGTTATTCATAATTCTTGTGACTTATGAGACAAGAACACATAACTCCATTCATATTTGCCAGAAGGCGGCTTAATAATTTTTTAAACTTAATATTGATTAAAAGAGGTAAGAAAATAGATAATAACATTATTACTTTTTAGACTTAAACGGATAAGACTGTGAAAATAACTCATTTAATATCTTTGTCCCGTGTATCGCACGGGGTACGAACTAGTTTATTTCAAATCTGTTCAAGTCAGAATTGAAAGAATCATTTGAAATTTTTGAAAAAGAATCAATATTTTAAATCTCCTATTAATTGAGTTTTATTGTCGATAGGGATTTGGTCAGACGGTTAGGTTTGAAAAAATTGAAACCCAAATCTATAATTATAGAATATTTTAGATCTTATCTACCGAAAGTGAGTGTGTTTGGGGTACCTAATTTCAGTTTCTCTATTTAATTTTTTTATAAAATTAATAATAATACAACTCTATTTATGGAGCATCATTGTCGATTTGAATTGACAATTAATTTATGGATTATATTATGGATTATGAATAATTATGATTGTGATTATGAATAATTATGATTGTGAGATTACAAATAGATCATAATCCAACTTTATCATAAAGTATCCTTATTAGCTAGATTTGGTAAAGCAAGTAAAATTTCAAGTATAATAAACTTATCGCCACAAGGTAGTCACAAAAGATTTAAATCCTTCTAATCATAATTTGAATTTTGATCGATTTCATAAACATGATTCAATTGAGACTCTTAAGAACTTTTTAAAACTTTTTAATGCGAGTGACTTTGGTGGATTTTGTGAAAAATATAATGACTTGAGTAGCCATTATGAAATTTTCATAACAAAATCTCACTAATGTGATGAGATTTCTATTGGGACTTTGTCTTTGTAATTTTATTAAAAATAGTCTCCTGAAGTCTTCCAATTTAAAATTCTTATACAATCTTTCTGCTTTGAATCAGTGATTTATTTAGACTCTTGGAACAGTTGAATAGACCGAAAATTTTAGAGATTTAAAAAAAAAAAAGTGTTCAAAAGTCTCAATTGAATACATACAGATTTTTTAAAAATCTCAAAAAGTTTCAATTGAATAAACTAGAACTTTGAAAGTCTTAAAAAGTCTTAATTGAATACACTCGTTAACGAATAACCAAACTTTCGTGATCAAATAATTCACTATTGCACTGGCTTGACATACTATGTTTGGTAAAACTAGATGATAAGTTAGGTTAAAGTTTATATGTAATTTTTGAACTTATAGCTTATGACTCATAGCTGAAAAGCTAGCTTATATGATAAAAGTGTCTCGTAAAATTAGTTGATAAGCTATCTGAAATAAAAAAATTCAACTAGCTTATTTGAAAAGCTACCTAAAGTAGCTTATGAGATAAACTCGAGCTTTTTAAAAGAGCTGGTCCTATGAAACGAGACTTATTTGAATACATGAAACTTATAATTTAATCAAATAAGTTATAAGCTAGCTTACTTGGTTGGTAGCATAGGCACAAACATCCATAGCAGCCACACCGAATTGAAAACGAAAAAAAAAAAAAAATATATGAAGCAGCCAAAAAAAAGAAATTCCTTGATTGCGCCGTTGATTATATATACCTACCATGGTATATTAATATATTGTAAACCACAAAAACTAAAGCACTAGTCACCAAATTAAATAGTTCGGATCATATCACATATATATTTTATAATCTAATTAGCATTAAAGTAAGTATAATTTAGAGGTGGACTACATCCCCTATCCCCTCCCCTATATGTTAATTAATATATTAATACAGAACGCGCTGAGCTTACGTGGTTGCTTCTGGTGCTTCGAAATCTTATATGGCAAAATTACATGCTTCGTTATTAGCCTTGGGTAAATTTTAATTTAATTCCAAACCAAAAATAATTATGTTCGGATTACCATACATATGTTGATTATTTATGGTCATGTTACTTGTATTAATTGTATTTTAATATCATTCCTTATTATAACTATTGAATTGTATATATATTTTAAAAGTTAATAACTTTTGTAATTTTTTATCAGTTTTACATATGTAATATATCAAATTAATCTTCTTTTGATGAGCTTCGATTTAACATCCAACAATATGTATAAACAATATAATTTATATTTATCTTTATAACAATAATAAAATTACTTTTAATATTAATTAGAGAAATAAAATTATTTATCAACTAATATATTTATATTTCAAGTAGTTATATGATATAAGTTATAAAAACTAATATAATATAACACATGTAAGTCATAAGTAACACATATCATTCCAAAATATATAGTAACTAGTACAACACCCGTGTATTACACGGGTGCTTACTAATTTTTTTTCTTAAAATCTAAAATTAATGAGAAATAGTAGTTTTAAAATTTAAATACCTTTAATAAGAATATATATATTATTATATATTTATTATGATACTTTTTATTTGTGCAAATTACTTGTGTTATATTATACTAATTTTTTTTTAACTTACAATATATAACTACATTACATATAAATATATCAATTGAAAAATAATTTTATTTTTCTAATGAATTTTAATAAATATTATTATTTTTTATTATTA
>CACSLK010006441.1:2412023-2423635 GCA_902706635.1 Striga hermonthica
AAAAAAAAAATATGAAGCAGCCAAAAAAAGAAATTCCTTGATTGCGCCGTTGATTATATATACCTACCATGGTATATTAATATATTGTAAACCACAAAAACTAAAGCACTAGTCACCAAATTAAATAGTTCGTATCATATCACATGTATATTTTATAATCTAATTAGCATTAAAGTAAGTATAATTTAGAGGTGGACTACATCCCCTATCCCCTCCCCATATGTTAATTAATATATTAATACAGAACGCGTTGAGCTTACGTGGCTGCTTCTGGTGCTTCGGAATCCTATGTAGCAAAATTACATGTTTCGTTATCAGCCTTGGGTAAATTTTAATTTAATTCCAAACCAAAAATAATTATGTTCGGATTACCATACATATGTTGATTATTTATGGTCATGTTACTTGTATTAATTGTATTTTAATATCATTCCTTATTATAACTATTGAATTGTATATATATTTTAAAAGTTAATAATTTTTGTATTTTTTTATCAGTTTTACATATGTAATATATCAAATTAATCTTCTTTTGATGAGCTTCGATTTAACATCCATATTGTATGTATAAAAAATATAATTTATATTTATCTTTATAACAATAATAAAATTACTTTTAATATTAATTAGAAAAATAAAATTATTTATCAACTAATATATTTATATTTCAAGTAGTTATATGATATAAGTTATAAAAACTAATATAATATAACACATGTAAGTCATAGGTAACACATATCATTCCAAAATATATAGTAACTAGTACAACACCCGTGTATTACACGAGTGCTTACTAATTTTTTTTCTTAAAATCTAAAATTAATGAGAAATAGTAGTTTGAAAATTTAAATACCTTTAATAAAAATATATATATTATTATATATTTATTATGACACTTTTTATTTGTGCAAATTACTTGTGTTATATTATACTAATTTTTTTAACTTACAATATATAACTACATTACATATAAAAATATCAATTGACAAATAATTTTATTTTTCTAATGATTTTTAATAAATATTATTATTTTTTATTATTATAAAAATAAATATAATTTATTTATTTCATATATACAATATGGATCAAATTGAAGATCATCAAAAGATGATTAATTTGATATATTATATATGTAAAACCGGTTAGAAATACAAAAGTTATCAATTTTTAAAATACATTTATAATTCAATAGCTTATTGAAGGAAACAAATCAAAATTCAGGGATATATTAGTCACTTAGTGTCTCACTATGTAAAATTACAAAAAATTAAAGGGTTATATTAATAAAAGTGATATTAAAATACCTAAGTTAACTAAATAATATTTATGGAATACCCGAACCAAGATTATTAATTATTAATATATCAATATTGTTTATCCAAACCTAATTACGAAGCATAATTCTTCGCCAAATAGGATTCCGAAGCACCAGAAGCAGCCACGTAGGCTCAGCGCATTCGGGAATTATATATAGGGAGGATATATTTTTTTTTGTAAAAAAATAAATTAAATTTAATATAGTTTTCTCATTAATTTTAAAATTTAAGAATAATTTTTAACAAGCACCCGTGTAATACACGGGTGTTGTACTAGTATACTTTTATTAGAGAAAAATGAAAAATGCTACATGTACATAATAAATGTACATAGAGGTGTACATAACTCTCACATGGTGTGGGGTCCACTTGATTTTTTATTTTTGGTGGGTCCCACTCAATGCGAGTATTATGTACACCCTTATATACACTATTATGTACTTGTAGCATTACTCAAAAAAAATTATGCAAATTACAAATAGTGGTCCTCTCGTACTATATATATACATAAATACAAGTATGCAAAATATTTCATCCACAGGCTCATAATGGGGCATGCATTGCACTCTCATCATATCCCCTTTTACGTACTTATTCATGTTGCACATGCAAACTCATCACACCATCTATTTTTATTTAATTTTATCCTTCTTATTTTTATTTTCATTTTTATATATGATAGGAACCTGAAACCGCTCTTAATAAATAAAAATTTTGTATGCAAATAATTAATATTATTGGAGCTTGAAATATAACTAAATATATTTTTAAACTACGTTTATGTATAGACAACTGAAAATTAATTTCAATTAACGCAACAACTTCAATTTTAGTGTAAAGAAAAGATATTATTATATTCTTTCCATGCTTTTTGGTTATCTATTCTTTCCATACTTATATAATAAGGTATCATATTTACCAAATTTAGTAGGTTGAAAAGTCAACGTAATTAATGCATTGTTATTTCTATATAGAATTTTATTTAATTTTTTTATTTATTTGTCTTATATCCCATAAAATCAGTTTAAGAAAAAAAAATCCCATAACATCTGATATGTAAAAAAAAGGACGTAAAATCTTTACTAAAATAAAAAAGTCTTTATCTATTTGTCTTATTTCATATTAACATCGATTTTATCAAACCATAAAATCAAGTCAAAATTTGTACGTAAAGTCTATCTATACTCAATAAAAGGGAGAATCAAAATTCTTTATCTAATTTTTTTCTTTTCCTTATCTAATTCCTTCTTATTATCTAATTGTATGGAAATCTGTTATGATTTTGTTCAATCCTCTAATTGTATTTGTATTATATCCCATAAAATCGGTTTAACAAAAAAAATTCCCATAACATTTGATAAGTAAAAAAAAAAGTACGTAAAATCTTTACTAAAATAAAAAATGCTTTATTTATTATCTAATTTATTTTCTAATTGCATGGAAATCTGTTATTGATTTTGTTCAAACCGATTTTGTATATTCAAATTCAGATTATCTAATAAAAATATTAACATGAATATATATCTACTCTACTCATTATAAATTACAAATCTCAAAATATCGAGTCATGATCTTTCTCACTGTCAACCTCCTGCGAACAAAAAATATTCCCTATCAGTCTTTTGTTCGAAACAATGAATCAAGGATTTGGGTTAATCAAACAAGTCAATAGGTCTAACAGACATATGCTCAAAGTTCGAATTGTGAGAATGTTTTTCCAAGACTGGGGCAGCACATACAAATCATATCTTAAGTTGGTTCTGCATGATAAAACTGTAAGCTAAATTATTTGAATTTTTGTTTTAATTTCAAAATTTGAAACGTATATTTTAATTTTGTTTTTTATTTTCGTGTATGTATTTAGATATATTTGTACAGGTTTACTGAAATATATTTTCAATTTTTTTTAATTATATTCTCAGATTTGCAATTTGGCTTATTAATTATACATATCGTGTATGTATTTAGATATTTACATTATTTATATTTATTTTCGTATATTGTAAAACTTTTATTGAATATTGCATTTTATAGTATAATAATCATCAAATAAATATATCCCGTGCCTCGCACAGGTCACGTACTATATATATCCCGTACATTTTTTTTTATTCATTTATATAATTGTAAGGCTGGATAAATAGCCTTAAAATTGTACACCCCGTGCATCGCACGGACTCTGTACTAGTTTATATTGAAATGAAAACTCTTCTATGTTTGCTTTATCTATTGTGGTCCTGTGAGAATTTAATGCCTCAACTGTACTGATATTTGCATCTTAAAAAAATTCACGAAGTTATTATCGTGTGGAGGTGGTCAACGTCCGATCTGATATATGGTTGGGGCGTGTTATTTGTCAATGATGAACATATATATATTCCTTGGTGCAAAGAGTACAAAAAATTAATTCTTGTCATTGCATTGTTTATATGATTAACATTGTCCGTAATAAATGAGGACGACGGGCTTTGTGGATTGTTTTGCGAGTTCCACAATAGCAATGAAAATATAATTAGAAAAGATATTGGATTAACGACAAATGTCGAATAGTTAGTTATACCGCCTAGCTGTTAGACAAACTTGTTTTTTCTGAAAAATAGTACTCTTTCATTTTCAAAATAAATGTCGTTTTGACTTTTTTGATTCATCCATTTTGCTATGTATTTAGACATAAATATGTCTAGATACATAGTAAAATGGATAAATAAAAAAAGTCAAAACGACACTTATTTTAAAAAGGAGGTAGTATATTTATACTATTAGTCTATTATATCGTACGTTTTATGTCAAGTAGATTGGGTATTACTAATACACAACGAGAAAATATCTTATAACAGATATAGTGAATACTTTCGAGTACTAGACAGATGACACATCTTCTCTTTCTGCAGGTAAAGGATCTGTGGACGGATGGAGATGGAATAGAGATAAGTTAGAGAGGGTTCTGGGTATTGGAGCAAACTTTAATGATCAAGTGATAAATTAGATCCAGCAGATAGTTATTTCGGAGGACAGTTCGGACGGTATGAGGTGGAGACTTACATCGTCGGGTGCATTTTCTAAGACCTTGACTTGGGGGGGAAGTATGGCTAGGTAACCGGCCTAACATTCTTTTCGGGGCCATTTGAACCGACTTACTTACCCGGACCATCTATGTTTTCCTTTGGCGCCTTCTTTTGCGCCACCTACCGATTGATACTGTGATGCAGGCGAGGGGGTTCTCCTTCCCCTCACGTTATTATTGTTGTGCTGAGACCGATATTTTTCAGACTGAGACCTTTAGCCATTTGTTTCTTGAGAGCGAGACTGTGAGGAGAATGTGAGAGCATTATTCCAGTTATACATATATACCCCTACCCACCAGAGATAACTTCTTTATGTTTCTGAGTTTTTTCACACAGAGCACACATGATAGGCACGTGAGCTTCTTTATTTCTTGTCTGATCCTTCGGTCCACCTAGACTAAAAGGAATAATGCGAAGCATTGGGATATTACCTTTTTGTGTTCCCATATTATTTTACAGGTTGACAGATATCTATCTCTCCTCACCGCTCTAGGCAGACTCACTCCGAGAGACTAGACAGGCTGCACGCTGCCTCATCGTTATGCACCACCTCCGATGTCTCCTGTCTATCATCCACGCCCGAGAGCTTTTGTTTGGCTTAGACCCGAGCCTCTTTGGGTTAAGTAAAACACAGACGTATCCTTTGACCGACTTACTGGAGCCTCCGGAGGTGGGGGTCTGATTTAGGACCATATCAGTGCTCTTATTACCACTTTCCATGCCCTTCTTTGGGCCTCTTCGAGCTACGACATGAAGACACAAGCGCTTCATACCGGTCTTCAGATTGCTGCCTCGATAACCTCTCACTTTTGGATAGAGTTGGATGCTGCCGCCGTCATCACTCTCTTGACCACTGGCCATTAGGGCACATGATAGATCAGCATCCGCTCATGCGTGTTAGGGCTATACTTCAGTCGATTCGCTTTCAGATCTCGCACATCTGCCGTAAGCAGAACCGTCCTGCTGACTTCCTCGCAGGCATCGGGTCCTCCACACCCTAGAGGCGCATACTTTATCCTGACGATATTCCTCTCCGCCTATGTACCTTTATACGAATGGACCTGATGGGAAACCTTTCATTTAGATTTATTAGTCGGTTCTACCTTTTGGTGCATCCGCTCTCCCTGTGACACGGACATTTTGCCTAGACTTTTTCCGGACTAGGAGACATTATCTTTGTGTTACTGGAAACTGTTGCCAGCTTTTTATTGCTTTCTTTTTAATTTCTGGTTTAGTTTTTCGTTTTACTTAATGTATTTCCGACATTGGGCTTGATGTTTTGTGACTTTTCAGCCCATTTAGGGACTTTTATATATACAAGTTGGGGGTCTAGACTAACCCCACTACCCTCGTGTTTGCTTTTAAAAAAAATAAAAAAACTACAAAATTGTTAGAAGCTCAAGAAGCAATAGCAATATAAATTGATTTCATTAAAGTGAAAGAAGGTGATTACATGCTCATATATACAATGGATTAGAAAAACCCTTAGCTCACTTGATGTGCTGTTACCTAATATCTAAACTAACTAACTAACTAACTATGTAATAAACTCTAATTATATAACTGACCCTTACTAACTAAGATTATGTAATATCACCAATTCACCCCTTGACTGAGCTAGTATTTGAGGTATGCTTGGCACGAAGAGGCAGTTGGGAGTTTCCTTCTTGGAATATTTTCTGTCTATAGAGTCTGGTTCTCTTTGTGAGATTGGGGGCTAGGGTTTTGTCTCTTGCTTGGTCTTCTCAGCGTTCTTTCGTTCTTATGTGGGCATGAGTCTGATTCTTTTGCTTAGCCATTATTTACTGCTTCATGTGTTGTTCGTTCTCTCTTGATTTCTCTTAGTTGTGATTTCGTTGTGGGGTTTTGGGTCTTTCCAGGGACTCTGGGATTTTGGGGGTTCAGGTTCTTGTGTGTCTCTAGGATGTAGATTCTACCTAGGTTCTGGCATCTGTGTGGGTTTGGCTCGGCTAGGCTTAGATTATGGCGAGTGATTTAGCAGATAATCTTCAGAAATTTCTTTTGTCGGAAAAGGAAGAAATAGAGGTGGAACTAGTTGACCTAGTGTTTAAAGTTTTGCGGTGGGTAAAGAATAACCGAGTTACCCGACTCGGGTAGTTCTAAAAAGGAAGGTGGTTCGGAGCTTTACCTACTATTTGATTTTTCAAGCCACAAAAAGGGGAAAATAAATCCTAAACATTCTAACCAATTGGATTGGAGGTTGATTAACACTAAACGAGCAAGCAAGCAACTAAGAGAAATATCAAATCACGAGCAAATAACGAAGCTAGACCATCGGAGTCTCATGTCATGAACACAATGAAATGATAATCAACGACAAAGATGAATAAACAAGTGAGCACTAGATCATTAACCCCTAGCCTTCTAACCCTAAGTAATTAAGCCCTAATTGGGTCTTAACCCTTAACTGAGATCAGCAAGCAATTAATCCCTATAACTACTCAAGCAAGCAACCAAAGCAATCAAGTCCAACCATACTCAAATTTACCCAAATAAACATTATAAGAAAAAATGAGGCAAAAATCGAAGTAAAAAGCTTTATAACTAAATACTCATTCTTCTATTGCGTTGACGATGAAAAATGGAGTCAAAAGCTCGAAACTTGAAAGAAACCAAAGTCGCCGGAAAACCTCCCGAAAAATGACATAAGCTCCTTAGTCTAGAGAGCAAACATAAACATAAACTAAGAACCAAAAAAGGAAAAATGATATAATGAATGTTGGATTCCCAAAATGCAAAGGAGCAAAAATATTTATACTCCAATCCAAACACACACTAGAAAGATGCAGTTTTAATGAGACACTCTCGACCTCTGCACAAAATTCGCGAGTTCGCGATCGATGGCGTGCACGGGCGCGCACGGGAACGCACGGGCGACGACACAAGAAAAGGGACACTTTCGACATTGTTTGTTATGATTTTGTGCTTATTTTTATGTGTTTATGTGTGTTATCGAGTCGAGTTTAGGTTCGTTTTAGTGTTAACCGGTCCATTTTGTCGCATTTTGTGTGATTTTATGTTTTTCATTTCACTTTATATTTTGGCGTACTTTCCCATGCTTTTGGTATATTTTCAGGTTTATTCCGAGGTTGAACGAGGCGAGTCGAACTGGATCCCAAGAGACGAGCAATTTCGAGTAATTCGCACGGACCATTTCGAACCACGATGTTTCGAGCCTAAGTCAAGCCGGATGCATAAGCCTGTGCACGCCATCATCTACGCTCGCGCGCCCGCGCCGAGACCCGCGACCCCGCGAACGCGCAACACGCCAACACGCGCACGCCCAGCATGACTCGCGACCTCGCGGGATGTATGGCGAGCTCGAGAGTGCGCTATTCCCCTCGCTCGCGCCCTCGCGGACGACGCCGCGCGCTCGAGAGTACACACACCATCAACGGTCGTGCTGCCCGCCAATTCGCGCGCTCGCGAGTGCCCTGGCGTGCTCGAGAGCCTGCGCCTTCCAAGATGCCCAGCACATGCTCGCGTGTTCGCGGAGTAAGCCGCGACGTCGGGAGTCTTCCTTGTAGCTATCCGCGTGCACAAATTCAGGCGCGAGCTCGAGAGTGCGTCTCCAGTGCGTCCCCGTGCATACCCACGCTCGCGTGCTCGCGGATTCCGTGGCCTGGTCGCGAGTGTCCTATTTTAAACTACATTTTTTAGTGTGTGTTTTGAGTAGAGTATAAATATTTTCGTTCCTTTGCATTTTGGGGATCATTCTCTCATTTTCCACTTTTCCTCTTTTGGAAATTAGTTTATGTTTTATTTTTGCTCTCCAGATTAGGAGCTTATGCTATTTTCTTGGAGATTTTCCGGCGACTTCGGTTTCGTTCAAGTTTCGAGCTTTTGACTCTGTTTTTCATCGTCTACGCAATGAGAGATTGAATATTTAGTTTTAAAGCTCTTTACTCCGTTTTTGCTCCGGTTTTACTTATAATGTTCATTAGAGTAAATTGGATTTGATTGATGATGGTGGAAATGCTTGAACTTGATTGCTTGCTTGAGTAGATAGAGCCGTTAATTACTTGTTGATCTCGGTTAGACGACTAGGGTTAGCAATCTAATGCTCGTAGCTCGTTTATTCCGTTTGTTGATTGATTATCATCCCAATATGGTAATGGTATGAGACTCCGATAATCTAGTTTGCTAAATACTCACGATTTCGTCTTGCTTCTAGTTAATTGCTCGTTTTTAAATGCTCGATTAGTGTTAATTAACCATCCAATCAATTGTTTAGAATGTTTAGGATTTTATTTTCGATTTTTGTGATTTGGACGATCATTTAGTAGACAAAGCTCCGAATAGCCTTCCTTCGAGATCGACTCGAGTCGGGTAGCTCGGTTATCCCTTGCCCATCAAATATATACTAACAGACATCGAGGGGGACTTCGCACGCGCGGATGTTGGTAGGGAAGCACTCGCGAGGTCGCAAGAAGTGCCGCGAGGTCGCGAGTGAGGCGTGAGCGTGAAGGCGCGGCACTCTCGAGCTCACCGGGAAATCCACGAGGGCGCGGCGTGCGGGTGTTGACAGGCGCGGGCGTTGGAAGCACTCTCGACATCGCCGTATTTTCCGCGTGGTCGTGGGTGTGCAGTCGTGCAGGCGTGCGGGTGCTCTCGATGGCGCAACCGGTTTCGCGGGCGTGCTGTAGCCGTTCGCGAGGTGGCGGATCATGGCGCGAGGTCGCGAGTCCTGGGAAGCGCGCGTTCGCTCAAATAAGGCTCGAACTACTCGACTTGACAGTAACTCGTGCGGATTGGCTCAAAACTTCTCGGAATTGACTTTTGGAAGTTCGTCTAGGAAATTGGCTCAATTATTTCCTTTCGACCACGGTACAAACCTGAAAATTAAACCCAAAAACACAGAAATGTACGCTAAAATAGAAAATAAAAACAAAGACACAAAAACACTCAGGAAACGATGAAATGGACCGATCGATAGTAAAACAAACCTAAAACCGACTCGATAACACACAAAACACATAAAAACAAGCATGAAAACATAACAAACAACTCCCCCACACTTGACTATTTGCTTGTCCTCAAACAAACAAATCAACAAGTAGCTCGAAAAGAAAAATCAAGAAGTCCAAAATTAACGAGCATGCGAAATGAAACTCTCATTATCATTCGGTTATTCCTAAAATCAAAATCCAATCCAAGACACGGTCCCCACATAGTGAATCCATTCAAAACAAAAACTCGTCCCAAGTAATTCCACACATGATTACTCGAGTCAATCCCCTTCATTTACATATACGTGCAAAAACTATAAATGGTCTACAAAATATGAAATGATAAGCACAAGACGAATAAGCCAACTCCCTAATTTTCTCATTCATTTTTTTAATATTATTTTTTATTAATGAGCTACTTTTTCCAAATAAGAACCGTTAGGACGATTATTACCTAGGTTTAACCTTGGGGTTTGTCCCCGAGTCTCTTAGGCCGGTTTCCCGTGCTCATTGACCCGATTGATCTAGAAGACTAACCAAGCCAAGATGAGCCTAGTCCTTTCAACTCTCACGAACTCATTTCCGTGAGCTTCTCTTTCAAAACGAGGTTTCCGGACGAGATGGTCTAGATTTATTCTCGAGGGTTTCCCCGAGTTTCCTAGACCGGTTTCCCGGGCTCATTATGCCAATCCACAAGGTGGCTCAGAATAAGAGGAGCCTAATCTGTATTTCCTCGCGAACTCACATTTTATTCTCTTTTTTCTTTCTTTTTTTAGGGAGTGGCAAACAAGGATACATCACAATTACAATGATCATCATAACTCAATCAAACGTACCACAAGTGCATAGATAACACGTTTACAATAATAATCGAACATAAGGGAAAGCATGCTTCAAGACAATCAATCGAGAACAAACAAGGGACAAAAAATTCCGTGAATCCACATGCGGGTTCCAATGTCAACGAATCATCAATCAATTTAAGGACACCGTCCAATTCATCAAGTACATAAAGCATGAACGTTAATAGTGAAACCAATCAACAATCTCGACTCACCACTTAGCTATCTTGACTCTCGAACAAATATTGAGCATCATGCGGGAGAGGCGACACAAACACACAAAACTCAAATAAAAATGGTCCAAAACACGACAAAAACAAAAAATAAAGCACAAAAAACGAAACAAATATCACCTAAACATGCATAATCACGAAAATCCCTCCCCCACACTTAAAACAAAGCAATGTCCTCATTGCTTGACCAAAAAGCATAGAAAAAAGCACATAATCATGTAAGTTCATGCGATAAAAGTGAAAACGAATTACGAGAAGCAAAGGAAGATAAGAAAATAACACAAAGACACACAAGAAGCTAAGAAACAAAGAGAAAATCAAAAAAGAAAATGCTTATTCTACACGGTGGTGCACCACCGTGTGTCCAACAGTGGTCGTCTGGAGGGAATAGAGGGAATCAATCGAAAGCCATCGAACTCAAAGTGAAGCCATCCGAATGGTGTACATTGAACACATGCAACGACGAAGGCCATACATGTGTCTCGGAGGAATGATAACCATGCATGCATAAACTCGACGTAGGCACACGTGAATGTGAAAGTGCAAAATATCGGGCCTCAGAGTCCTCCTTGATACTCGCAACGGCCCGACACAACCAACTCCTTGTTGATTCAACGCAATAATCGATTACAGGCGCTTGCTGTAAGGAGGTACCTACAAACTCAAAAAACCGACAACAACACAAATATTGGCACGCCCGGCAAGACGTGCCTATAACACAAGTTTAACCCAAATAACTCAATATGACTACTCCAGCAAGAGTAGTAATTCAAGCACAACGAATATAATGAAAGTACGGAAATAGAAAGCGAGTTCGAGTCGTTGTACCTTGGAAAATATCAAGAAAAATGGTCACCGAAGTTCGTAAATAGAGAAATATATGAAAGTGGGAGCTCCAGTCGCCGAAAAATATACCAAACAAAAGGAATCGATGGTATATGACAAGAAAACCTCAAAAATACTAATCGGGAGCTCGGTATCGCCAGAAAAAATGGTCGCCGGAAAAGTTCGCTGGATCCAGCGGCGGTAGCTGGAAAAGGTGCAGCTCGGTGAGAGGAGTCTGGGAGTGCCTTCGGATTTCGGTGGTTCCAAGTGAGTCGCCGACAATTTGGATTTGAAGGTGGAGGAGATTTGTAGATCTACGAGCTTTCACCGAAAAATCGGAAGCCTTCTCGCCGGAACTGTT
>CACSLK010006441.1:2431422-2442213 GCA_902706635.1 Striga hermonthica
TATAGCCTTTTTAGCATCCAAAGCAGAATTATGAGTGTTAGACAAGCCATCCTGGGATTGATTTCTACATTTCCTCATAATTCATCGAAGGAAATGAAAAGACTTAAGGGTAGGTTGGGTGAGTTGGAAGTTCATGGTATTGGAAGGGATTGGGAGGAGTGGAGGAGTGCTTACGAACAGAAAGAAGCTTTCTAGAAACAAAAAGCTAGAATTGATTGGTTGAAAGGTGGGGATAAGAACACAAAGTTCTTTCAAGCTTAAGTTAAGCAAAAGAGAAGGAGTAATAGCCTTGATAATTTGTGTAAGGGTAATGGGTCTAAATGTGGTAGTGATGTGGAAACTATTTTGCTAATTTGTTTAAGTCTTCTAACCCTTGTGTGGAGTCTTGCAATCTTGAGGGAATTCCTTCTACTATATCCACTGGAATAAACACCAAACTGACTAAGGTTGTATCAGAAGAAGAGATATGAGAAGCCCTATGTGATATGCATAAAGATAAAGCCAATGGGGAAGATGGTCTTACAGTGGATTTCTTTCATAGTTCCTGGTCCATAGTTAAGGGCCATATTTTGGAGGTTGTCTCCAACTTTTTTCATAATGGGAATTTCTAAGGGCATAAATCCTGCCATCATAACTCTTATCCCTAAGAAAAAGAATCCTACTTAGGTTAGTAATTTCAGACTTATCAGTCCTGCAATGTCATGTACAAATTCATAGCTAAAGTACTTGCTAATAGGATCGAAACTATCCTGCAAGTGTGTGTCTCACCAGCCCAATATGCATTTGTTCTAGGTTGACAAATCCTGGACAATGCAATCATTATTAATGAGTGTATCCATTACATTAATAGCAAGAGGAGTGGTTGGGATAGATTTATGGTTGTTAAACTGTACATGTCTAAAGCTTATGATAGAATTGAGGGGGGATTTTTGGCTAAGGTTTGCTTTAAGATGGGTTTCTGTCAGAAATTTGTGAGCTGGATTTTGGCCTGGTTTTGCACCACTTCTTTAGCTATAATGTGAATGGGGTTAATGCTGGGTATGTTAGGGCCTACAGAGGATTCAGACAAGGGGATCCTCTATCCCCTTATCTCTTTATTTTTGTGTCTGAAGCTTTCGCAAATATGATTTTTCAAGCTAGAATTGATAGGATGTATAGAGGATTAGAGTGGGGAAAGAGGCTCCTGTAATTTCACACTTGTTCTTTGCAGACGATTCCTTGCTTCTTTGTAAAGCTGATGTTAATCATGCCCACCATATCCTCAACGTTCTTTCTAAATATGGGTCAGCTTCTGGTCAATGTGTTAATTTGTGTAAATACTCTATCTTTTTCTTTAAAAATTCTGATAATCCTACGATTTCTGGTGTGTGTAATATTTTCCATGGGATCAAGCATATCAGAACCTCTAGGTACCTAGGTCTCCCTCTGGGAATTGGCATGTCTAAGAGAGAAATATTCCACTTTGTGAGTGAGGCAGTTAAAAATAAAATTTCTAGCTGGAAAAATGTGTATTTGAGTGAGGCAGGGAGAGAAGTTCTTTTGAAATGAGTGATTGGGGCAATCCCTACTTACATAATGTCATGTTATAGGCTGCCTATGAGTGTGTGTGGTGACATTTGTAGATAGCAGGTAAACCTTTGGCAGGGTAAAAAAGAGAATGGACAGGGTAATAAATGGCACTAGGCTAGATGGGATATGTTAACTCAGGCTAAGGGAGAGGGGGATTAGGATTTAAAGATCTGAGAGCTCTTAATGAGGCCCTTTTAGTGAAGCATTTGTGGAGGGTTCTTACCAGAATGAGTAAAGTTAGGGACCTCATGGCTGAAGGGGGTAATCAATAGGATGGGGAGTTAATTCACCAAACTTTTGAGCCTGATACTGCTAGAGCCATTTTGAATATCCCCCTTAATGCCGTGAGTATGAGAGACAGGTGGGTGTGGCATGGGCAAAGAGATTGGGTGTTTTCAGTTAAGAATGTGTATGAATTGATTATGCAACAGGGTAGGCAGAGTCCTAGAGATAATGGGTCTTGTAGAAATAGGATTCTTATTGATAAAATGTGGAAAGCTACTTGGAGGCCGTCTATCCAGAACAAGATCAAAACTTTATTTGGAGGTGTTGGAATGACTCCTTAGTTCCAAAATGCAGTTGGCTAAGAGAGGCATGATGAGTGATTTGATATGTGAAGTTTGTGGGGAGGGTAATGAGGATTTGAATCACATTGTGTTTAACTGTCAAAGGGCAAGGGTGTGCTGGAAGTTGTTGAGGGTTGCTGGGGCAGGGTGAAAAATGCTGATTCTGACTTTTGGGTGTGCTGGTATGACGTTTGTACTGCTCCAAAGCCAATCACATGATAGACAAGATTGATTTATCTACCTATCTGTTGTGGTAACTTTTGAAAACTAGGAATAGCTGGGTGTTTGAAAAAAAATGGATTAGGGAACACAGTATTGTTCAGAAAGCATTGATGATTGGCAGTTGTATAAGGTATGTGAGAATCCAGTGAGAGCTGTTGGAAGGGTGGGGGAGGCATGTGTAATGGACATGGGAAGGATGATGGGTAGTACCAATGAGAGTGGAGGTTACATAATATGTGGGGAGAAGCAGATGGAGGAGAGGGGTTGCAGTTAGCTGTTGGGTTCAGACTGGGAAATTGGGGTTGGTAGCAAGGCATTTACAACAGACAGTGAACTACAATTGTGGGATACATCTAGGGACTTCAGGGGAAGTTCAATGGAGGCCTACATTGCAGGAACATGTTGGGTGATGGAACAAGCCAAAGCAAAGAAGTGGAAGTGCATTACTTGCTACATTGACTGGAAGGCAATGGCGAAGTGGATTCAAGTACTGACTGAAGATGGGGATGTTAGTGTTATATACTGAAAGCTTGGCTTTGGATGATATTACACTTTTATCCTTTATGAATGAGAAACATTTTAGATTAAAAACAAGTTCTACGTTTTTGTTGTTTTGCATTAGATAGTGTGGGTCGTCATCGGGCGAACCAAAGATCATACTATCAGTTACTCACGAACCAAGAATTAATGGTTCACAACCTAGATGGACATGAACACCCATCGTGAATGGTTGTCGTGTCCACCATACAGTTTGTCTTGACTGATTAGTTACACTAGTACATTTATGTATTGAACAGGATCCCAGAGAGGAGCAGTTCGTTTTATACTGATCGTTGTAAACGAACTAGGCCTCGATTAATTACTGCGTGCTCTTAACCTGTAAGATATTAAACAAGCATATATGTATAGTACTTATTACTTTGATTCACATGGGTGAGGTTTAGTGAACTAGGCAAATAGACCCGCTATCTTGGGAAATATTGCTTCTTGTAGGACTTACGGTCACCATGTGTGTTAGTTTGATAATGTCCCCGGAGTGAGTTCATGAAGGATTATTATGCTAAACCTACAGGTGGATTAATTTCTGGCATAGAAATAATGTGATGAACGAGCGCTAGCTTCGGTGAAATAATAATAAATTAAGTAATTATGGATTGTCAGTAATCGAATTAACTAATGGACATTATATCTTAATCATGAAGAGATAAATCGAGTAATTATAATTGGAGTCTCAATTGTAAATTGGGCTAGGAAAAGGGAGCGCAATAATATTATGTTGGTAGCCCATTTAATATTATTTAATTAATTAAAATAAGTGGCTTGGTCCATAAGTATTTTAATTAATTAAGGAGCCCTTTCTCCTAATCTCCTAAGGGTCCATACTGTAGCTATACATATAAATCATTAAGCTCATGGGAAGAGAACACAATTACATACATAATTTTGGCCGCTCCATATAACTCTTTCTCAGTTTCCATTCAAGCTTTATCTTCTTCTTGTTGTTCCACCGGTACAAGATTAAGAGGTGTTTGAGACATACCGTAGAAGATCTGTATGTAAACCGAGACTAAATATATTTTATCGTACAGAACTAAGCAGAGGTCCGATCAAGGTGTTCAGCATACCCAGACGACCATCTCGATGAGAGCTTTCCAACTCTGCCGAGATCGTCACCGTATGTCCCAGGACTGCAAGCTTGTTTTCATCCGTTTTGCACCTGTAGTTTTCGATCTGATCTTGTTCGTGCAACCCTAGGACGCAATTTGCATTCTACTTTTCATTGGTGTGGTGTGTACTGCCATCCACACTCACCCGCGAACGAGATTCTATGGCCCTACGAGTCCGTCTAACTGGCACCCAACACTCGCCCGTGAACTCCATCTGGCTAACTCACGAGTTCTGATCATCAAATGTGTGTTTTAGTGTGTCTTTGTGGTGTAACTATAAATAGACTTGTTTCTTTGTATCATCTGAACAATTTCTAATTTGCGAAAATTTTCTTCTTAGTTTTTTTATCTGTTATCTTTCTAAGGGCTCAAAGACCCTATTTTTACTATAATATTCTCCATCAAGATTGTAACGTTCTGGTTTATTTTTTCTCGTGTATGCACTAGAGACTTGGAGACTTCGTTTAAGGTCCGATTGGAGACTTAGTTGAAGGTCCAAGATCTCGTTATTTTTCTGGTCTTTACATATTGTATTTTTTTCTAAGGTAATGGTTGGAGCTTCCATGAGTAGAATATGTTGGGTTCTATGAGGAACATCAAATAACATGCACAATATTGAACTTATCAAAATAAATCCTAATGCAGCGAAATCTATAGTTAGGATATGGACGTTTACCTTTTAAAATTTTTGCCGACTCTGAGACGATGTAGAGTACCATTGGTGTAGTTCATCTGAATACCACAATCTAATGGCGGATAGATTTGGCCTTTATTCGATTCTAATCGAAGGTTCCAACGAAGCTTGGTTCACGGTACGCGGGTCTCGGGTCGGTTGCAGCGGCTAGACGCGAGTCGCGGTTGCTGGCAGCAGTTGGTCGCGAGTCGCGGTTGCTGGCAGCAGTTGGTCGTGAGTCGCGGTCACTGGAAGCAGTTTGTCACGAGTCGCGGTCGCTGGCAGCAGCTTGCGGTTGGACGCTGGCGGCTTCGGGCGGCGGCGATGGTTTTCCGGCGGTGGTCGACGACGACGGATGGCGGCTGTCGGCTGTCGGCTGAGGAAGTGATCGGAAAATATATATTTATAAAGACTCAAGTATATTGTACCAAAAAGCCTTCTAACAGATTCCCTAAACACCTACTTCGATTAAACTTGGTGGAGCTTTTAATCGAATCTCCTTAACTCTCGAACAATGCTATTTCTCACGTATGTAGGAGTGAAAAATCGGCCAGCATAATTATGATCAAGAGATTGGGACTTGGTGTATTTATAGACTCCATTAGGGACCTTAAGGAGGTGCTAAATATGGGCTTATCCCATTAGGCCTGGGAATCCTAATTTTACTCCAATACTAATTCAATGTAGGAAAGAAATCTCCTACTAATCTAACTCTTCTAGAAGACTCCTTAGTCTCCTAACTCTAGATAAGATTCTAGTAGGAATACTTTTCCGAATTAAATTAATAATCATGGAATAAAATTAATTTCTAATTTAGGAAACCTAATTCTACTCCAATTAATAATCTAATGTAGGAAATATTTCTCCTACTAATCTTCATCTTCTAGAAGACTCCTTAGTCTCCTAATCCCTAGAGAAGATTCTAGTAGGAATGGAATAAAATTAATTCCTATTTAAATGGAATTAAATAATAAAACATCCCACTAGAGTAATATTATTGCTCTCCCCATTTAGCCACTATTTTACCAAAAAAATCGAGCCTCCATGATTAAATAATATTAATCCGATTGATCGATTTACCTTCCTATGTTTAAGATATAACGTCCGTTGATTAATTAAGTTACTGACAAAATAATTAATCAACTTCTTATTCAATTCTGAAATTAGTACCACTCAGAACCTTAACCATTATGTCAGACAATCGTCTACCTGTAGGGTTTAACATAATGTACATTCCTGAGCTCTTTTCGGGGATGTCATCAATCCAGCGCACTGGAACATAGTGACCATAAATAATTTATAATTAGCACATCATATGATATAGCTCTATTATCATAGTCCAGTTCAAATGCTAGTTACTCGACTGAATAAATACTGCTGACGACATCATTAAGTCGACATCTCCGAAGTCGACCTAGCCCATCGGCCATCCAAGGATCGCCATCAGTCCGATAATGGTCCCAAGACGATTTTAGGAAGTCGACTGAGGGCAAGTCGACTTTCCTCTAGAAGACGAGCAGGCATTGCAAGAAGCCCCGAATATACATATGTGACCTTAGGTCGACTCGGAAAGGCCCCAAGTCGACTTATGGGACCTCCAACGACTCATACTTACTTTGATATCGTAGGAAAACCTCCAAGCTAGAGAATCTGTATGGGATAAGAAGGAATCTAGACGCTGGCTCAGGAGTGGGCAGAATGCGAACCGACCAGGGCATTTTGGACACTTTGTGTAAGTCGGCTAGGGCATATTAGGTATTTTCAGTAAGTGTTTCTACCCTTATATAAAGGAGCTGAGGTAACTCCAAACTCTAACTCTCTCATTCTCTACTCATTTCCCAGCTTCTGCTCATACTGAATAGAGCTCATCTTCATCGCCTTCACTGACTTGAGCGTCGGAGGCTCTTCACCACAAACACCTCCGGTGTCGAGTTATTGCAGGTGTTTGCAGTGGTTCGAGGACGATTTGGAAGCGATTTGAACAGATCGGAGCTCATTTCCACCGGTTCACTCCAGATCTAGGAGGAGACCCATCATCATATAATTATTCTTACTTACCAAAATACCTCGTATGTCATCCTAATAAAATAGGAATCACTTGGTAAATCGAATAAATAAGAGATAAATATATATGCTTATTTTATATGATCTTACAGTTTAGGAGAACGCATCAATCACTGAAGGTCTAGGTTACAACAACGATCAGTGAGTCTCATAACCTTATACTTCTGTGGTCCTGTTCAACACTTAACATAAGTGCTAGTGTAATTCTTCAGTCAAAGACCAACTGAATCAAGAATACACTACAATCTTTTTCCAAGAGGGGTCTCATTGCTTGTCTAGACTGTGAACGAATAGTTTAGTCTTATAAGGAATCGATAGGTGATCTTTCTGTTCGAAACACTTCGAACCACACTATCTCAATATAAGACATGAAGTATGATTTGCATAAATAAATAAACTGCAAACATATGTACTTTGATTGAAACATGATGGCCAGATCAGAATGCAATCGATAGAATCTGCAAAACATAGCGTTTACAGCATATCTCTAACAATCTCCCACTTATGCTTTATAAGCTCATGGCTATACAAACTAACCATAATTTCTTTCAATCTAATTCTCAAAGACTAGACTACTATGTCGCCCTAACATCTGAGTCCCATTCCTTCTACGTGTCTTGTAAAGACTTTCACCGGTAGGCTATTCGTAAAAGGATATGCTAGGTTGTCCTCTGACTGTATTTTGGAAACAATGACTTCTCCTTGTCCAACGATTTCTCGTATCAGGTGGTACTTGCGCTCTATGTGTTTACTCGCTTTATGAGTCCGTGGCTCCTTCAAATTTGCTACTGCTCCGCTGTTATCACTGAACGTTGTAATCACAGCGGGCAAACTTGCTACCACATCAAGGTTGAGGAGAAAATTCCTGAGCCAGATAGCTTCTTTCGCTGCCTCTGAGGCTACTACATACTCAGCCTCCATGGTTGAGTCTGCCACGCATTTCTGCTTGGCACTCCTCCATACTATGGCTCATCCTCTTAAAGTAAACACAAACCCTGAGGTTGACTTACTTTTATCCCGGTCTACCTGGAAGTCAGAATCGGTGTAACCCAATGGAAGAAATTCATTTGCTTGGTAAATTAACATGTACTCCTTAGTCATATGTAGGTACTTGAGTATATGCTTTACCGCATACCAATATTCCAATCCTGGATTACTCTGATACCTTGCTACCATGCCCACGGTATAACAAATATCAGGTCGCGTGCACAACACATCATACATGAGGCTTTCTACTGCCGATACATAAGGAACTGCCTTCATGTCCTCTACCTCTTGAGGTGTCTTCGGGGAAATCTTCTTAGATAGAGGTATTCCGTGTCGAAAGGGTAAATCCCCTTTCTTGGAATCCTGCATGTTGAAACGCTTTAGGACAATGTCTATGTATGTGGATTGGGATAGGCACAACTTTCTCTTCTTTCGGTCACGAATGACCTTGATTCCGAGAACATGTCCTACTTCTCCCAAATCCTTCATATCAAACTGCTTGGATAACCATACGTTTACGTCTGATAACATCTTCACACTGTTTCCAATGAGAAGAATATCATCCACGTACAGCAGTAGAAACACCACCACATTTCCATCACTTTCTTGTACACAGTGCTCATCCGGACATTGGGTAAATCCATACGATTGGATAACCTTGTAAAAACGGATGTTCCAAGACCTCGAAGGCTGCTTCAGCCCATAAATGGACCTCTTCAGCTTGTAGACCAGATGCTCTTGACCCTTTGCAATGAATCCTTCTGGTTGCTGCATATAGATGTCCTCGTCCAAATTCCCGTTAAAGAAAGCGGTCTTAACATCCATTTGCCAAATCTCATAATCCATATGAGCGGCTACAGCCAAGAGAATCATGATGGATTTGAGTATGACTACCGACGAAAAGGTTTCCTCATAATCGATCCCTTCTTTCTGAGTGTACCCTTTCGCAACAAGCCTAGCTTTGAAGGTCTCAACCTTCTCATCTGCTCATCTCTTTCTCTTATAGAACCACTTGCATCTAATGGCGCGAATGCCACTGGGTGGCTCTACAAGATCCCAGACCTGATTAGAGTCCATTGACCCTATTTCAGATTTCATCGCCTTTTGCCAAGACTCTGCGTCCTGATCTTGGAGTGACTCATTGTAAGTCCATGGGTCGGATTCAAGAACGTCCAGGATGGCCCCAGAAGACTCTCCCAGACCCATGAACCGTTCGGGCTGTCGGACAACCCTCCCACTACGACGAGGTACTAACTGGTCAGGTGCATCATCAGCGATACGTGATGCAGTATTTTGTGGTGTAACATCTAGCGCACTCGGTACTGAAGTACTCACTCAATTTAACTCCTCGAGGACATGTCTAATACTAGGCTTATGATCTAAAACATAGTCTTCTTCCAAGAACCTAACATTCGTGCTAAGGATTACTTTCTGGTTTCGGGACTATAAAATAGACCACCTTTCGTTTCCTTAGGATATCCCACAAACAACCTTAATTCTGTTCTCAGTTCCAACTTATCAATATCGGTTCTCAGCATGTGTGTTGGATTACCCCCAAATCCGGAGATGCCTTAGACTGGGCTTATGCCCAGACCACAACTCCAATGGTGTAGATGGTACTGATTTAGAAGGTACTCTATTCAGAATGTATACCGTTGTTTCTATGGCGTATCCCCAAAACGAATCTGGTAAAGTACTATAACTCATCATTGCCCTAACCATTTCTATAAGAGTCCAATTTCTCCGTTCTGCTACACCATTCTGCTGAGGCGTGCCATGCGTAGTCAGCTGGGACGTAATCTCATTATCCATCAAGTAGTTCCTAAATTTATTCGAGAGATATTCGCCACCACAATCTGATCGTAATGACTTGATACTTTTTTCTAACTGCTTCTCCACAACTGCCTTATACTCTAAGAACTTCTCAAAGCATTCAGACTTGGGGTACAGAAGGAAAATGTACCCATATCTCGAGTAATCATCGATAAACATAACAAAGTACTCAAAACCACCTCTCGCTTGAACACTCATAGGACCACATAGATCAAAATGAACTAGCCCTAACACAACTTCGGCTCTATGCCTCTTCGAACTAAAAACCCTCTTAGTCACTTTGCCTTCCAGGCAAGACTCACAATTCGGAAAAGCCTCGACTTCTAACGACCCCAATGGCCCGTCTGCTACCAACCTTTAAATCCTCCTATGGTTAATATGACCAAGTCTTAGATGCCAAAGATACGTTTCATTCATTTTGGAAGGTTCCTTTCTCTTATTTAGATTATATGATGAATTAAGTAATTGTTTCTGTTGCAGTTGAGATGACATAGATTCTAGAATGTATAGATTGTCAACTAATGAACCAGAACATATGAATTTTTTGCCAAAACGAATAACAACTTTATTATCAAAAGTAGCAGAAAAACTAGGAACTTAAAGACACTCTTTCAAAACTGAAACCTATCTAAGTCAAAATCTAAATAGACGTCTCCCACTGCAACTGCTGACGCTCTACTAGCATCGCCCAAGTAGATGGTAACTTCTCTTTCCCTAAGTCGCTTGGTTTCCTGGAACCCCTGCATTGAATTGCAGACATGATCAGTGGATCCTGTATCTACACACCAGGTACTGGTAGATAACACCGCTAAACATGTTTCAACGACTAAAGAAAAAAATATACCTTTGTCGAACTTCTTGAGGAGAGGGTAGTCTACCTTCCAGCGTCCTTTCTGCTAGCATTTGTGGCACTTTCCTTTCATCTTCTTTGACTTCTGTTGAGGTTGCGCGTCATTCATGACCGCCTTGCCCTTTCCTGCGGGCTTCTTCCTCTTCTTGCCCTTAGGAACCTTAGAAGTGGAAGCTTCTCCCCGCTGGGCCACCATAGCTTGGTTCTTCTGACAAAACAGGCCCTCTGCCGACTGAAGTACAGAGACAAGTTCCGGAAGAGTCATCAACATCTTATTCATGCTGTAATTCAACCGGAATTGCTCGAAGCTCTTCGGCAAAGACTGGAGCACTATATCGACCTGGGTTTCCCCGTCAATAA
>CACSLK010006441.1:2446794-2466180 GCA_902706635.1 Striga hermonthica
TATCTAGACCTAAGTAGAAAATCACAAATTTGACTTAGCCGAACTTGATTCGACTAAATGGTTCGTGAAGTCCTGTGGATATTGGAACTCTAGGACTTAGACTCGAACAACCAAACACGGGAGTTCACGTCAATATCACATAAAAGATAGTTCAAACAAGTCACAACCACAGCAAGAAATCCAGTTTATAGTTTTTAACACAAGAACTACATTTTTGAAAGATAGAAAATGATATATCACATAATTAAAATTGATCAAGTTCCTGCATGAGTTGGGTTCTGAAACTTTAACATAAAATCCTCCTCATTGAACTTAGTAAAACCACCAAGTTTCACCGCCAAACTCATTATACACAATTTTATAAAATTCATACAAGTTAACACCAATAACAAACATAAATTCCACAACCGGACCTAGTGAACGAATTCATATTTGGGATTTTTACTGGAGCAGATACAGTAGGTAAGGAGCAACATATAAAAATTCCAGCTATTAACATCAAATACACAAATTTTTAAAGGATGATTGGATATAAAAATTTTTGGTTTTGTTTGGATTTTTTTGTTTGGTTTGGTTAGTTTAAAAAAGTTGGTATGGTTAGTTGTTAGTGGATATATTAAAATAATATTTAAAATTAAATGATTAAAGTTGATTTGATGTAAAGTAAGAGAGAGGAGATTTGAAGTGATGGTTAGTTAAAATTATGTGAGTAGATGAATAGTGAATTAAGGTGATGTGGTGTGTAAGAATGATTGATTTGATATTATTTAATTATATTGATAATATTGATGATAGTGGGGTTGAGTTAAAGTTGAGTTAAAAAAGTAGTTGAGTTAAAAATGTTTAGATTTTTTGAGATAATTTTGTATCCAAGCATGCTCTTAAGAATTCATACAAGTTTCAACAGTTTCCGAATTTTAATTAAAATCGAAAAAATTTTAACTCCAAGAGAGAAATATTCCACTTTGTGAGTGAGGCAGTTAAAAATAGAATTTCAAGCTGGAAAAATGTGTATTTGAGTGAGGCAGGGAGAGAAGTGCTTTTGAAATCAGAGATTGGGGAAATCCCTACTTACATAATGTCATGTTATAGGCTGCCTATGAGTGTGTGTGATGACATTTGTAGAGAGTCGGCACTTTTGGTAGGGTAAAAAAGAGAATGGGCAGGGTAATAAATGGCACAAGGCTAGATGGGATATGTTAACTCAGGCTAAGGGAGAGGGGGATTAGGATTTAAAGATATGAGAGCTCTTAATGAGGCCCTTTTAGTGAAGCAGTTGTGAAGGGTTCTTACCATGCCTAGTTTGCTGATGAGTAGGGTAATCAAGGGTAGATATTTTTCTAAGTAATCTATGGATGTCAAAATTAAAAGGGGGGGGGGGGGGGGGGGGATTCTTGGTTATGGAAGTGTTGGTTAGGTGCTAGAAAATCTCTGAAATTGGGCATTGGATATAAGATAGGGGATGGTAGGCTAGCTGATATATGGGAATCTCCCTGGATTCCTGAGCTCAAATGGTTTGTTCCTACATGCAGTTTCATAGAGGATAGGGTCAAATGAGTAAAGTTAAGGACCTCATGGCTGAAGGGGGTAATCAATGGGATAGGGAGTTAATTCACCAAACTTTTGAGCCTGATACTGCTAGAGCCATTTTGAATAACCCCCTTAATGCCATGCGTATGAGAGACAGGTGGGTGTGGCATGGGCAAAGAGATTGGGTGTTCTCAGTTAAGAATGTGTATGAATTGATTATGCAACAGGGTAGGCAGAGTCCTAGAGATAGTGGGTCTTGTAGAAATAGGATTCTTATTGATAAAATGTGGAAAGCTACTTGAAGGCTGCCTATCTAGAACAAGATTAAAACTTTATACGGAGGTGTTGGAATGACTCCATTAGTTCCAAAATGCAGTTGGCTAAGAGAGGCAGGATGAGTGATTTGATCTGTGAAGTTTGTGGGGAGGGTAATGAGGATTTGAATCACATTCTGTTAGGGGTTGCTGGGGAAGGATGAAAAATGCTGATTCTGACTTTTGGGTGTGGTGGTATGAGGTTTGTACTGCTCCAAAGCCAATCACATGATAGACAAGATTAGTTTATCTACCTATCTGTTGTGGTGACTTTTGAAAACTAGGAATAGCTGGGTGTTTGAAAAAAAATGGGTTAGGGAACACAGGATTGTTCAGAAGATATTGATGATTGGCAGTTGTTTAGGGTCTGTGAGAATCCAGTGAGAGCTGTTGGAAGGGTGGGGGAGGCAGGGGTAATGGACATGGGAAGGATGATGGGTAGTACCAATGAGAGTGGAGTGGACATATAATGTGGGGAGAAGAAGATGAAGGAGAGGGGTTGCAGTTAGCTATTGGGTTCAGAATGGGAAATTAGGGTTGGGTAGCAAGGCATTTATAGCAGACAGTGAACTACAATTATGGGATACATCTAGGGACTTCAGGGGAAGTTCAATGGAGGCCTACATTGCAGGAACCTGTTGGGTGATGGAACAAGCCAAAGCAAAGAAGTGGAAGTGCATTACTTGCTACATTGACTGGAAGGCAATGGTGAAGTGGATTCAAGTACTGACTGAAGATGGGGATGTTAGTGTTATATACTAAAAGCTTGGCTTTGAATGATATTACACTTTTACCCTTATGAATGAGAAACATGTTAGATTAAACAAGTTCTACGTTTCTGTTGTTTTGCATTAGATATTGTAAGTCGTCATCGGGCGAACCGAAGATCATACTATCAGTTACTCGCGAACCAAGAATTAATGGTTCACAAGCTAGATGGACATGAACACCCCACCGTGAACGGTTGTAGTGTCAACCATACAGTTTGTCTTGATTGATTAGTTACACTATTACATTTATGTATTGAACAGGATCCCAGAGAGGAGCAGTTCATTTATACTGATCGTCGTAAACGAACTAGGCCTCGGTTAATTACTGCTTGCTCTTAACCCGTAAGATATTAAACAAGCATATATGTATAGTACTTATTACTTTGATTCACATGGGTGAGGCTTAGTAAACTGAGCAAATAGACCCACTTTCTTGGGATATATTGCTGCATGTAGGATGTGCTGTTAGAATATTTACGGTCACCATGTGTGTTAGTTTGATGATGTCCCCGGAGTGAGTTCATGAAGGATTATTATGCTAAACCCTATAGGTGGATTAAATTCTGGCATAGAAATAATGTGATGAACGAGCGCTAGTTTCGGTGAAATAATAATAAATTAATTAATTCTTTATTGTCAGTAATCGAATTAATTAATAGACATTATATCTTAAACATGGGGAGATAAATCGAGTAATTATTATTGGAGTCTCAATTTTAAATTGGACTAGAAAAAGGTAGTGCAAATGTTGGTGGCCCTTTTAATATTATTTAATTAATTAAAATAAGTAGCTTGGTCCACAAGTATTTTAATTAATTAAGGAGCCCTTCTCCTAATCTCATCAGGGTCCCTACTGTAGCTCTATATATACATCATTATGCTCATGGAAAGAGAACACAATTACATACATAATTTCGGCCGCCCCATATATCTCTATTTCAGTTCCCATTCGAGCTTTATCTTCTTTTTGTTGTTCCAACGGTACAAGATTAAGAGGTGTTTGAGACATACAATAGAAGATGTGTAGGTTAACCGAGACGAAATATATTTTATCGTACAGAACTAACCGGAGGTCCGATCAAGGCGTGCAACATACCAAGATGACCGTCTCAACGATATATTTCCAACGCCACCGAGATCGCCCCTGTACGATACCGCACATGCCCTCACGCGCCGCCTGAGTGTCCTAGGACTGCAAGCTTGTTTTCATCCATTTTGCACCTGTTTGATTCGGTTTTCGATCTAATCTTGTTCGTGCAACCTTATTCGTGATTTGCAGTCAACTTTTCATTGGTGTGCTATATACGACCATCCACAAGATTAGCCAGATCGCCATAAATTTTAAGCCGTAAGTTTTCTATGCAAACCTTTAGATCAACTGCGCATAGGTTTACGTTTGCTATTGAATTCGTGACAAGTACATAACGAGATCCTCATAGACCCCAACAAGTGGTATCAGAGCACTTGGTTTAATTTGTTATGTACAAGTTCGAATTATTATGGCTTTATTTGTTAAGATGTGTTCAAACGCAACCATATACTGAATTATATTTGCATAACTCGGTTTTGCAGGAATTAGTTTAATCCACTATTATGGTCGACTATGTGTTTGATGAATGTTGATGAATGTGCTGTATGGTTTTAAATTTGTTTTTAAAGCCTCAGACATGTCGAGAATTTGATGGATGAATTTTTGTAATAATTATTCGCCTAGGGATTGAATGGATAAATTTAATTATTTGTTTAGAAAAACATGTACATCCATTCGTTGGATCTAGGATCAGATTATGTAATTTTGTAAATTATATTTTTCGTGTTGTAATCGTGGATTAATTGTCGGGAGATTACAAAGGATCCACGAGCCTCCAAAAATCATCCGGACTGGAGCCCGGAGACCGCGTGAACTCGCGCAGAAGAAAAAAAAATTGCCGCTGGATTTCCGACCACCGGTGGCGGCGGCGAGCTTGGCGGTGGAGAAGTTTTGATTGGTGGGCAAGCAGTATGATATCTACAAGGATTCTGCTGCAGTGGGAGTTCCAGTTGAACAGGGAAAGAATATACAAGGTTACCTTGTTTAAAGAGACTCGATATTTAATGGCCATAATGGTGGATTTATTTATTTATTTATTTATTTAAATTCATTAAGCCATTATTTATTTATTTAGTTATGCATGTTAATTAATTATTGTATTTGCATGGGATTCATTTGAAATTACATATTTATTTATGCATGTTAATTAATTATTGCATATATATAGGATTCATTTAGAATTGCATAAATATTTAAATAAGTAAAAATCCTCATTTAAATTATACTAAGTTTGAGAAGGGATTTTAAATTACAGTTAATTGTAAAATTCCTAAGGCCTTTATTTCTAATTTGTAGGTAAATCAATTAATTGCCGTTATGAGCTCCCCCTAAGGTGACATCGCTAAAATTAATTGTAGGTAATTACCAGGACGAATTTCTAATTAGGCGATTAGAGGGAGTCTTATGAGAGAGTACGGGCTTCCCCTCGGATGACGTATAATTGAATTCGTATGAACTCAGGATCGAGAAATGGGATTCACGTAGTATGCGATTTATTTATAACTCCCCTCGGGGTCCCTATAATTTGTTGCATGGCCAAATGGAGATTGACTATTAATTTCGTTCGTCATGAATTTGGTTTTGACTTAGGAAATTAATGGGCCTTTGTAAGCCCCTCTCTTGCGAATGTTAAGTTGTGTAGGGTTGCCTCGCATCATGCATTAACTCTCGGTGTTTTGAGATGTCGGTGAATTTAAGTTAATATTGTTTTGAGGATATCAATCGTAGCAGTTAAATTCAAATGTGTTTAATCTGTAAAATTATTTCTGTGTTTCTTAGATATTCATCATGTCGTTCAATCCGTTATCCGTCATTCTAAAAGAAAATCAACTTACTGGCCCTAATTATACTGATTGGAAGAGGAACTTAGACATCATGTTGACTGCTGAGTGTTATAAGTTTGCGATTACTGAGGCTTGCCCGGTGGAAAAAGGCTGATGAGATGGCGAAGTGTACATTCTGGCATCTATGTCAAATGTTCTTCAACATCATCAATAGTCTATGAACACCGCGACAGACATACTTCTCAATCTCAGGAATCTGTTCGGACACGAGTCTAGGGCTGCTGGGCAAGAGGCTATGAGTGCTCTGATGGTTACACGCATGGCAGAGGGCAAACCCGTAAGGGATCATGCTCTCAAGGTTATGGCGCTGCTCAATGAGCTTGAGGTTATGGGAGGTTTTATCGACGGGGAAACCCAGGTGGATATCATGCTCCAATCTCTGTTGAAGAGCTTTGATCAGTTCTGACTGAACTACAACATGCACAAGAAGCATATGGCTCTGTCAAAACTGCTAGTAGAGCTTCAGTCGACGGAGGCCTTATTGACTCAGGCGCCTAACGCACTGGTGGTCGAGCAGGTTGGACCTTCAAGGCCTCCCAAGGGTAGGAAGAGAAAGAAGTCTGCAGGAAAAGCAAAGGTGCAGGATGCTCCAGTGGTCCAGCATCCGGCCCCTCAGGCTTTGGCAAAGAAGTCGAAAGGTAGATGATACAAGTCAGGACACTGGAAGGTCGACTGCCCTCTCCTCAAGAAAGGTAACTCACTCTTTAATATCGTAGAAACATGTTAAGCGGTTGTATCTACCAGAACCTAGTGTGTAGATACTAGAGCCACTGATCATGTCTGCAATTCATTGCAGGGGTTCCAGGAAACAAGACGACTTAAGGAAGAAGAGATCACCGTCAACATGGGTGATGCTTTGAAAGTGACGGCTGTTGCAGTGGGAGATGTTACTTTATCTTTTGATAGTAGTATTTTGGTTTTGAGACATTGCCTTTATGTTCCGAGTTTTAGAAATAATCTTGTTTCAGTTTCTAAACTTGTTTCAGATGGATTTTCCTTTACGTTTGATGACTTGGTTGTTATTTGTTATGGAAAGCGTTTCATTTGTTCTGGTTCATTAGTTGGAAATTTGTATGTTCTTAAACCAAACTCTCTCAGACTGCAACAAACTGAATTGAATAATGTCGTGACTAAATTTAATAAGAGGAAGGAATCTTCGAGTATGAATCAAAAATATCTTTGGCACCTTAGACTTGGAAAAATTAACCATAGGAGGATTCAAAAGTTAGTGGCCAGTGGACTCCTTGGTCCATTGGAAGAGCATTATCCAACTTGCGAATCATGCTTGGAAGGTAAGATGGCCAAGAGGCCATTTACGACAAAGGGGTGTAGGAGCCAAGAAGTGTTAGGATTGATTCATTCTGATTTATGTGGTCCTATGTCGATCCAGGCCAGAGGAGGTTTCGAATATTTTGTATCATTTATAGATGATTATTCGAGATTTTTGTGTACATTTATCTGTTGCACCGCAAGTCCGAATGCTTTTAGAAATTCTAGGAGTATCGGGCAGTTGTGGAGAAGCTACATGGTAAAAGTATGAAGTCACTTAGATCTGATCGAGGTGGCGGATACCTCTTTGGAGAGTTCAGGACATATTTATTAGAAACTGGGATTGAATCCCAATTGACTGCACCTGGCACGCCTCAACAGAACGGGTTTCCAGAACGAAGAAATAGGACTCATATGGAAATGGTTAGGTCGATGATGAGTTATTCAAAGTTACTAGATTCGTTCTGGGGATTGGCGCTGGAAACTGCAGTGTATATTCTGAACATGGTTCCTTCAAAGTCGTTTGAATTTACTCTTATGAGATGTGGAAAGGGCGCAAGCCCAGTTTCTCACAGTTTCGAATATGGGGTAGTCCTGCACACGTATTAGTGCAGGAAACTGGTAAGTTGGAGAAACGTTCGGAAGCACGAGTGTTCGTTGGCTATTCCAACGGAATGAAAGGTGGATTATTTTAAAGTCCCGAGGATCAGAAGGTGATCGTTAGCACGAATGCTAGATTCTTGGAAAAAGTCTATATTATGAATCATAAGCCCGCAAGTAGACTGGTCTTAGAAGAGTTGAGGGGTGAAGTTGACAGTTCCCCACCGAGTGCGCAAGTAGATACATCACATAATACTGCAACACGTAACACTGAGAGTGTACCAGTCCAGACAGTACCTCATCGTAGTGGGAGGGTTTCTCAGTTACCCGACCGATGGATAGGTCTTTGAGAGTCTAAGGGCTCAGTTCCAAAAAACCTAGAATCGGACCCAAGAACCTACAACGAGGCACTCCAAGATAAAGAAGCAGATTCATGGAATGTTGCAATGAATGCTGAAATGGGGTCAATGGACTCTAATCAGGTTTGGAATCTTGTAGAACCACCAGATGGGGTACGACCAATTGGATGTAAGTTGATCTATAAGAGAAAGAGAGGATCAGATGGGGAGGTGCAAATCTTCAAAGCTAGGCTTGTTGCAAAAGGTTATAACCAGATTGAGGGTATAGATTATGATGATACATTTTCGCTAGTAGCTATTCTTAAGTCCATCAGATTCTCTTGGCTATAGCCGCTCATGTGGATTATGAGGTCTGGCAGATGGATGTCAATACGGCTTTCCTTAATGGAAACCTTCAAGAAGACATCTATATACAGCAACCAGAAAGATTCATTGCAGAAGGTCGTAAGCATCTATTGTGTAAGTTCAATCGGTCCATTTATGGAATGAAGAAAGCTTCGAGGTCTTTGAATATTCAGTTCAATGAGGTGATCCTGTCGTACGGGTTCACTTAATTTCTGAATGAGCATTGCGTGTACAAGAAAACCAGTGGGAGCGTGGTGGTGTTTCTTGTGCTGTACGAGGATGACATACTTCTTATTGAAAACAGTAAGAAGGAGTTGTCAGACGTAAAGGTGTGGTTGTCTAAGCAGTTTGATATGAAGGACTTAGGAGAAGCAGGACACATTCTTGGTATTAAGGTCGTGCGAGACCGTAAGAAGAGAATGTTGTTCTTATCCCAGTCTTCATACATAGATACTGTCTTGGCTAGGTTCAGTATGCAGGATTTCAAGAAAGGTACCTTGCCTTTCAGAAAAGGTATCCATCTCTCTAAGGAGATGCCTCCCAACACGTCTCAAGAGATTGAAGACATAAAGACAGTTCCTTATGCATCAACAGTAGGAAGTCTTATGTATGCTATGTTTTGTACCAGGCCAGATATCAGCTATGTCGTTGGCTTAGTAGCTAGATATCAAAGTAATTCGGGTAGGGAACATTGGTCTGCGGTGAAGCATATACTCAAGTACTTGAGAAAGACTAAGGAGTACATGTTAGTTTACCGTGCAGATAGCTTGTGACCTCTGGGTTACAGTGATTCTGATTTCCAGTCAGATAGGGACAAGTGTAAGTCAACCTCTGGTTATGTGTTTACCTTGGGAGGTGGAGCCATTTCATGGAGGAGTGCCAAGCAGAAATGCGTGGCAGACTCCACCATGGAAGCCGAGTACATAGCAGCCTCAGAGGCAGCGAAAGAGGCAGTTTGGCTCAGAATCTTCTTAGTGGACTTAGAAGTGATTCCGAGTTTGCCATATGGTATCACCGTGTACTGCGATAACAGTGGAGCACTAGCAAACTCAAGGGAACCACTAGCCCACAAAGCAAGCAAACACATAGAGCGCAAGTACCATCTGATTAAGGAGATAGTTGGTAGGGGAGACGTTGATGTTTCCAAGATTGCATATGAGGACAACCTAGCTGATCCTTTCATGAAGAGTTTGCCGGAGAAGGTCTTCGTCAAACACGTGACAGGAATTAAAGTTAAGTGCATGGCGATAGGATCGACATAGGTCTTTTAGAATAATGGATTGATAAGACTATACTTGTAAAAGCGAAAACTTTAAGTATAAGTAGGAGATTGTTAGTGTTATATACTGAAAGCTTGACTTTAGATGATATTACACTTTTACCCTTTATGAATGAGAAACATGTTAGATTAAACAAGTTCTATGTTATGTTGTTTTCCATTAGATAGTGTGGGTCATCATCGGGCGAACCGAAGATCATATAATCAGTTACTCGGGAAACAAGAATTAATGGTTCACAACCTAGATGGACATGAACATCCCATCGTGAACGGTCATAGTGTCAACCGTACATTTTGTTTTGATTGATTAGTTGCACTAGTACATTTATGTATTGAACAGGATCCCAGAGAGGATCAGTTCGTTTTATACTAATCGTCGTAGACGAACTAACTTGTGAGAGAGCTAACATCACAAGTTGGTGAAGGGGATTGTTTTTTTTTTGGTTATTGTGTTTTTTTGTTTGTATTTAACCTATATATTGACTTTGTTTGGGAGGGTTTGTTATCTGGAGGTTGAAGGGTTTGTGTTGTGTACTTTTAATGATGTCGTGTGTGAGATTTGGTTTGTTGTGATGATGGAGAAAAAAGGAAAAAAAAATTGTTTTCTTTTTATTTATTTTTTTCTATTGAAGTATAAACTTTTTTTTAATGAAAATTTGATATTTTTGTTAGTAATAAAGATGTTGTTAAGTTAGACTTAGCAGCAGGGGCGAATCTAGCTCGTAAAATGAGTGCGGGCCTAATTGTTTTTTTTTTTTTCAGTACATTAATTGTTTTTAAAGACATATATAATACACCAATTAGAGTAAGTTTCAACATCGGCTGCTCTCTCTCTCTCTCTCTCTCTCTCTTTCGGCGATTTCTCCCCCTCCGGCTGCTCCTCCAATCTCTTCCGTTTTGACCTCTTCCGGCAGCGGCGAGGCTGGATCTGCGGCCGCCGCTGGCTGCCTTTCCCTATATTGCTGTCACTTTTCCTCTATTTGCGGCCACAGTCTCATTTTCCCTCTTCCCCGTTCGGTGGTGGTGGGAGGACAGGCGGCGGTTCTCGGCCTTAATCCAAGTTTGTCAGTGCAGGTCGTTGTGGTTGGGCGCTTCGTGTATTGTTCTCCTTCTCGTTCTGGTTGGTGAGGTGGATTGGCACAGGGTGCATTTTGGGGGCTAGGGCTCGGGGGGCCCCGAGGTTTTCTCCGGCGAGGTCGTCTGGCTGGGATTATCTCGGCCTGTCTGGGTGCCTAGGGATGGTGGTTCAGTGCTTTGGCTGGAATTTGGAGCTAAGCAGGGGCCCCGGCTTCTGCTGGGTGATTGACGGTCGGGGATGGAGGGATAATGGGAGTATGCGGCTGTGGTGGTGGGGCGGCGATGGTGGTGGTTGGGGGAGGGGGGGGACTCCGGTGGCTGTTGTGTGTCGTGCGTTGTGGTTGCCGGGGTTGGGGTTCGGGCTGGTAGCGGCTATCCCAATGCATCTCTCCTTGGGTTGCTTGGGATCCGGTGATTCGGTGTTGGGCTAGTGGTGTTAGCCTAGCTCGGGTTGCTCCGGTTGGGGTTGTTTGGCCTGTTCTCCGCGGTCAGTGGGTACTGTCCTTTGGGTTGGGTTCGGGGGCGGGGTCTCGCCTCGTGTTAGGCCTTCGGCAGTCTCCGGGGTTGGGGCTTGGCCAGGGGCCCTTCCCAGAGAAGGTTGTAGCTGCTTCTTCGGTTTAGTCGGTTCTCTGGGGGAGGGTCGTTTAGTTTTGCTTTCTTTTTAGTTTCGTTTCTTTGTTCTTTGTGTTTGTTTGTCTTTGGTTCGGAGATGAATACAAGCTAGACATTTTGCAGTGGCTCTGTTTTTAATTTTCCTTTATTTTCGCTTTTGGAGTTCTCTAGGTCGCATTGTGCGTGTCCTCTCAGTTTGCTATTCTTGTCTGTTATTTTTTAGGTGTGTTCTTGGTTTGGGTCGCTGACCCCTGTCTCATTACCCTGTTGGGGTCTTAGATTACCCTGTTGGGGCCTTAGTTTAGATTACTCTGTTGGGGCATTAGATTACCCCGTTGGGGTCTTGTAATTTGTTTTTTTTTGCACTTCTGTGCTCTGCTATATTACCTCCATCGTTCCGAAAAAAAAAGAAGACATATATAATACATGATAACAAAACTATAAATAAAAACATACATTTATAGTTATTTTTATGAATTGTCCTTGTTCCGTAGCCACTTTTTAAAAATATTTCTCGATGTTCATATAAAAAATAAAATATAATGTACATTATCTAATATATCAAGTTTTAAGAGCCCTACAGTTTAAATTTTCACATTAGTCTTTAAGATAATTAAGAAACAAAACTAGGTTAGCTATAAAAAAAATGCTAAAAGATGAATGAATGTATAATTTTTTTTAATTCAAAACTTAGATTTATTTTCACCAAAATTAATAAAAATAAGGACTTCTTCCTCATTATTTTTTCAGTCTTCTTTTTATTGCCCAGCAGGATATAGTTTTTTAATTTAACATTTTTTTAGGGTGTTGTTAAATAACGCCCCCTTTTTAATAAATACCACCCCCCAAAAAGACAGTTTTACCCTTTTTGCTGGTGGCCGGCCCATGCACGGCCGGTTTTGCCGGTTGGCCGGACCATGCACGACCGGTTTTGCCGGTTGGCCGGTCCATGCACGGCCGGTTTTGCCGGTTGGCCGGCCCATGCACGGCCGGTTTTGCCGGCCGGCCATTTTTTTTATTTATTTTTTTTATCAAATTTTTAATTATATACATTATATTAGAATTTAGATTTATGTTATAAATTAGAATTTAATATCTCATAGTTAGAATTTAAAAATTGTTAAAGTATAAATTATAACTAATTATCTTATAGAATTTTATTGTTATTATGTTAGAAGTTATTAATTATTATGTTATATAACATAATATTAATTATCTCTAATAAAAAACTAATGATGATGCTATTAAAAATTATAGTTCTCTTTTTTTCTTAAATCCGCTTCTTTTCAACTCGTTAATAAATTTTAAAATACAAAATAATATTTTGACTTAAATTTGAAATTCATAAATATCAATTTAAATAACAAATTGAACGAAAAATATCAGATTTTGTTAGAGTAATTCATTGAGACCGATTAATTCAATATGATTTGACCGAATTTTATGACAAGAGATTGTTTGACACTTTTCTCAAAGTTATATGATTTCGTGTGAATATTATAGTAGGAAAAGCGTTCTAACAAAATAGTAATAAATTCTAATTTATAATAGTAATAATCTACACCATAATAATTTCCAATTTCTAACATAGTAGTACTAAATATTATTTCATAAGACTATCAATTCTAAACTATATCATAATAATATCCAACTTCTAACATAATAGTAATAAATTATAATTTACAACATAATCAGTTTTAATCTATAATACAATAATTTCTAACCTCTAACAAAATAGCAATAAATTCTAATTCATAAGACAATAAATTCTAATCTATAATACAATAATTTCTAACTTCTAACATATTAGTAATAAATTCTAAGATAATCAATTCTAATATATAACATAATAATTTATACTAATATATTTTTTTTTCAAACAAGTATCATTTCTGATTTATAATATTATAAATTATACTAATTATACTAATATCATTTTTTTAACTGTATGTGTTGTTAGTTCATTTTATCCTCAACAAGTGCATAACAAACATAACCCAAAATTAGGGTTTAGGGTTTAGGGTTTAGGGTTTAGGGGTTAGGGTTGAGGGTTTAGTGGTTAGGGTTTAGGGTTTAGGGTATATTATGTTGGGTCTAAATCTTTTTCACCCTATTATAAATCTATTATTTCTTTTACACACCGCCCCATCAAATAACTTCTTTTACACCCCAAAACTCACGAAATGCTATGCGATATTACATTCGCATGTCCAAATGAACCAGCGCATATCCAATCGACCGCATAATTTATGACAATGCGTAAACATTTCGTATTTTTTTAATCGCATATCCACATCAAACGCATAATTTAGAAATGTGCGAACATCTTTCACATTTTTAATAATCGCATATACAAATCGATTGCAGCATAATTTACGATGATTATGCGCCTTCTTATCGCAGGGCTCTATCAACCTTGCAAATTTATGACTGCGAAAATATTTCGCATCTAATTCGCATAGTTTGTTGAATACGCATTTTCTGGTAATTGCATATCCAAGTCAATCGCATAATTTACTAATATGCGAAACAATTTCGCATATATCCTCCAGATAATTGACAATTATGTGACATTTTTTCGCTCGCATATTTAAGAATCGCATAACCAAATCGAATAAAGCATATTTTTTTTTGACGATTATGCGCCATTTTTTCGCAGGGCCATATCGACCTGGCAATTTTACGACTATTCGGAATTCGTTCGCAGATCTTTCGTATAAGTTGCGCACCTCATTAATTAACTGCTTTTTCACAGGTGAGGATTTGGTCTCTGCATTTATCATGCAGGCAAAAAAACAGCGATCTCTAACAATTTAACGCCTGCACCATTCATCTACTGCATTTTTCTGTTTCTTTTTTTTTTAGTTCTTTTTGTTGTTCACTTATTTGAATGGCTAGCAACCGTGTTAGAGTATTGGTGCACTTTGGTGGTTCGTTTTGCGAGGGTTCATATCTTGGTGGAGTGGCAGAGCTGATGAGAATAAATTACGGCCGACAAATGTATTCTGAAGTAGTTTCTCGTGTTCAAGCCTTATTGAAGGCCAATCCTTGTAATTTTGAGTACATATTGTGGGCAGTATTTGATGGAAGGGAACGAGTTGTGAAGATGAAAATCGAACCCAGTGAGGATATCTTAGAGCTGATTGAAGAACAAAGAAATCCCAACATTTACGTGGAGTTGGAGAAGCGAGTAAATGTAGGGATTCCGGGGACGGCGCAACAAAGCTTCACGCAAATGATGGCGTCCCAAGGTGTATCTCCGAGTTCTTTTGGTGTTGGTAGTTCTGCATTTTCCCACGAGGCCCCATATTCACATCAAGCAGACCTTAGTTCATTTACACATACTGTATATCCTCGGGGCGCTGATGATCAAACCTCGGGTTGTTCAAACCAACCAGCTCATTCTCGTGATGATGACAATAATGATGACCAAACCAACACGCACAATGGTGACTCAGGCGACAAAGACAAAGAGGTCAATGAGAAGCAAATGTTCGTAATCCAGGTACAATTGTCGAAATCGGAATTGGGTTGACCTGCACACATCACACATGTCCCATAATAATCGCACAATTGAGTTGATTGCGCGTTTCGCATAACATGTCGCATAATAATCGCACAATTAGGTTGACTGTGTGATTCGCATAATAATCGCACAATTAGGTTCATTGTGCGATTCGCATAACATGTCCCATAATAATCGCACAATTGGGTTGATTGTGCGATTCCCATATCATATCCCATAATAATCGCACAACTGGGATGATTTGCCTAGTCTTCAACCGCATAATTAACGTATCGTATATCCAAATCGAAAGCTGCATAATTTACGACTATCTGCCATTTTTTTCGCATATCCATATGGACCAACATTGATTGATTGTCTGCACCGCATATCAAAATCAAAAGTGCTTTGCATATTATTCGCATACGTTACGCACCGCATTGATTGATTGTCTGCACCGCATATCCAAATCGAAAGTGCTTCGCATACGTTACGAACCGCATTGATTGATTGTCTGCACCGCATATCCAAATCGAAAAATGCTTCGCATATTGTTCGCATAAGTTACGCACCCATTGATTGATTGTCTGCTTTTACACCTAAAAAACAATGACGATTTGCATGCTTCCTCATTTAGTTGTTGAGTTGATGTATATCTACCTAGCCTTAAATTCTAAATGTATTCATTAACCTTTCATTCTCTTTGTTGAAGAGGTGACCTTTCAATTCTCAAAACCTTATCTTTCCATCGCAGCTAAAAAAAAAAAAACAAGGAGGCGCACGTTTGCGAAAAAAAATGGAAAGGATCTCACCCTATGAAAAGATCGCGATCCGCTTCCGTGGCATGGACTGGACAAAGGAGGAGGAACGTATTTGCTACCAAGTGTTTTTCAAATGGTGTCCTCAGAAGGCAAACATACACAAAGGCCATGTATTCAATTCCTTGTGGGCAGAAATTTCAATAGTCCTGAACCAATGCCTGAGTTATGCATTTAAAGGGGAGTTTACTATTTCTCAAGTCCGGCGAAAGATTCAGCGACTCAGAAATTATTTTGATGAATTTACTGCTTTCCTGATGATTCCAGGCGTCCTCTTATGTCGTGATACAGGCTTTGCTAGGGTTAACCACATGTACTGGGTGTATGTGGGGGAGGAGGTAAATTGCATCTGATTTTTTATTTTAGTTTGTTCAAGTATGCATTTTTGTGACCTAAAAAGATTTAAATTTATTACACAGGAGACCGACACTCAGGCATTTTTCCATTCGGAAGGATTCCCTTGGTATGGTGAGTGTTACGAGGTTTTTACCGAGCGTAACGCAGCGGCGATAGACTTGGAAGTCATCGATCTCGACCCTTAGAATCCACTGAACATGTAATCAAAAGTTGTTTGGCTTATTTTGTTGGACTGACTGCAGTAATAATAAATATTTTTTTCTTCTGTCAAGTACGTGTTTGTTTAATCATGATTCATATGCCAAAACAAAACAATATGTTGCATGGACAATTAAACTATTAATGTCAGTGAACAGAGTTTTCCCAGCAAAATCAGCGACAATATTCGAAGGGAAAATATTATTGAAAGGAAATTCGCAGAACTGTGAACAAAGTGCGATGATCGCATTGTTCTCGCATAACGTAGTGAAAAAAATAAATAAAAGTAATTTATATTTTTTAATCACATATCCAGGCCAGATCAACCGCATCATCATTTAGGATATGTGGAAACCTGTCGCGTAATTAGATTATCGCATATCCAAACTGCATCATTTATGAGTATGCGACTATGCGGCATATGTTCGCATAGTTTACGATTCGCATATCCAAAGGCTTAGATAACTATCGCTTATGCGTTATGTTTTCGCATAGTTACGAATCGCATATCCATATAAAACTCGCATAAATGTATCAATATGCGAACACATTTCGAATTGTGTTACGCACCGCTTTTTTTCACCTAATAGTTTTTTTTTTAATTTATTAATTTAGTCAAAGAACAAGAATTTTCCAAAAATTATTATTTACAACTCTCCAAAAATATACGACGTTTGTATGTCGCAATTTTGTACATCGCAGAATAGAAAATTTACAAAAATAAAAATAAAAAAATATATGTTAGTCGTTATTGTAATAGTGTTATGCGGTTTTTATGCGGAATTGTTTCGTAATAATTGCAGGTTCATTGACCTAATAGTAGTAGTCTTCAATTTATTAATAATTTAGTCACAGACCAAAAACTTATCAAAAACTTTTAACTATTTACCAACTCGGGCACTAATATGCGACGTTCGTATGTCACAATTTCGTACGTCACCGAATAGAAAATTTACAAAAACATAAAAAATTAAATTTTATTCGTTATAGTACGAGTGTTATGAAGTTTTTATGCGGAATTATTTCGAAGTAATAATCGCAGGTTCATTCATCTAATAGTATTCTTCAATTTATATTTAATTCACAGACAAAAATTTCCAAAAAATAAATATTATAATTAATTATGCGCCAATTCTGCGAATGATATGCGAAGTAGTCTTAAATTTATATTTAATTCACAGACAAAGAACATTCCAAAAAATAAATATTATAATTAATTATGCACCAATTCTGCGAATGATATGCAACGTAGTCTTAAATTTATATTTATTTCACAGATAGAACTTTTCAAAAAATAAATATTATAATTAATTATGTACCAACTCTGCGAATAATATGCGACGTAGTCTTAAATTTATATTTAATTTAGAGACAAAGAACTTTCAAAAAAATAAATATTATAATTAATTATGCAACAATTCTGCGAATGATATGCGACGTAGTCTTAAATTTATATTTAATTCACAGACAAAGAACTTTACAGAAAATAAATATTATAATTAATTATGTACCAATTCTGCGAATAATATGCGACGTATGTATGTCGCAATTTTACATCGACTCAACTACTTTACATCGAAAAAACTTTTATAATATAAATTATGCACCAATTAGACGAATGATATGCGACATATGCATGTCGCACTTTTACATCGAATCAACTACTTTACATCAACTCAACTACTATTTTACCTCGTGCTACGTTCAGTTACAAGTTTCAGTGACCATAACCGAGCCAGAAGTTCTAGATTGTCCGGTATGCTTTGAACCTTTAAGCCCTCCAATATATGAGGTACTACTTAAACCCCGGTACTACGTTCACCGTTTCCTCATATGACAGTCTGCCTCTCGAACCAATTGGGCAGAGGAGTCTGTTGCAGAGGAGGTACGGGATCTTCTCGCCATTGTTTGTTAGAAGGGATAGGTCTGTGAGTCGAACGAAATTAATCGCCATCCCTTGTTTGACTTTGAATCTCCGTTTTCACATCTATCTTTGCCAGTGAATTTTGTACACCAGTTGAAGAAAATGGAAAACGAGATTTATATCAATGGTCTGACTTCCGATAAAGAAAAGTAGTATACCCCGGAAGAACAAGAACCTTTGTCTTTGAAGGCGTGCTCCCTCGCCGTCGTAGGCGCCTCAATCTAGTAAACCCCGGAAGACCAAGCAATTTGCCGGAGATTCCACGTCTTCCCAAACACATGGTCTCCAACAGCTTTTTCATCAGTTTCCAATGTTTTTAGCTTTCAATGAGAGGTGACCATGTGCCTGGGCAGACGTGGGATCTCCAGGGCGAGTGCTTGGACTTCCGAGGTATACTAGATTGAGGAGGCTACGATGGTGAAAGAGAGCACGCCCTCAAAGACAACAGGAGGATCAGGACCCATCTCTCAATTCTTCAACCTTCGATTTTCCTCAATATGCCGTCAATGAAGACTACATTGACCGGCATGTTGAGAAAAATCGAGAGTTATAGAATTGGGAGATGGGTCCTGATCCTAATTCAATTGTCTCATCTCAGCTGCCTTTTATAGAGGACTGAAGAAGATATCTATCCTCTTTGACACGCGCGCCGTTATTAATTTGCCGAAGACTGAGGGAACGTTTCGGAGAAGAGGCGACTCTTCAAATTCGCAGAACTGCGAACAAAATGCGATGAATCGCAATTCATTCGCATAACTATATGACAATAAATGATTTCGCATATATCTGGTTAAAGAAGATAACTATCCTCCTTGATAAGCGCGCCGTTATTAGTTTGCCAAAAATTTGAGGGGATGTTTAGGAGCGACTCTTCAAATTCGCAGCACTGCGAACAAAATGCGATGAATCGCACTTCATTCGCATAACTTTATGACAATAAATGATTTTGCATATCTGGTTAATCAAGAAGATATCCATCCTCCTTGATACGCGCGCCGTTATTAATTTGCCAAAGACTTGAGGGGACGTTTCGAAGCGACTCTTCAAATTCGCAGCACTGCGAACAAAATGCGATGAATCGCACTTCATTCGTATAACGTATTTACAATAAATGATTCCGCATATCCTCCTTGATACGCGCGCCGTTATTAATTTTCCAAAGACTGAGGGGACGTTTCGGAGCGACTCTTCAAAATCGCATTTCAGTCGCATAACGTTTTGACAGTAAATTGCATTCTGTTTCGCATATCTGTTTAAAAACATATACTACGTAAAATAAAAAAATTGTGTTTAATGCGTCGAAGACTGTCATTTAATTGAGAGTGTAAAAGACGCAACCTGCCAACCTTTATTCGCAGCACGACGAACAATGTGCGATATATCTCATATCATTCGCATACCTGAAATTATGGAGGGAAAAAATCCCGCCCAATGAATTACTAATAGAAGATAAAATGTTTGAAAGTGAGTTAAGGTATATAGATAAATATGGTTT
>CACSLK010006441.1:2541460-2552207 GCA_902706635.1 Striga hermonthica
ATTACGGACATACTACGGAGGATTGTAGACATATGAAGGATGAAATCGAGCGTCTCATAAGAGCGGGACACTTGAAAGAATTTGTCATCCGTGATCGACCACGGGGTAAGGAGAAAAAGAGATGCAGGGAGAATTCGGTGGCGAGAAGTGACAAGGATGATGACGGAGATGGCGATGCAAGGAGGGAAAAGAGGAGGCGAGTCAATGATGCTCGAGAGGAGCAGAGAGTGGAGGTGCCCGCAAAGAGAGGCACAATCTATATGATTTCAGGAGGGCCCACGGATGGGGATTCAAACAATGCACGAAAGGGGCATGTGCGAGCCATAAAGCGCAAGAGGGAAGAAGTTGGGATAACCAGTCTAATGCAAGTGTAAGCGTCCTGGCCCGGTTTGAACGGATAGATCTTGGTCCTTGCCGGTAGAACACCGAAAACCTGCAAATAACTCTCACACCGGGGGTTGTGTCTGGTGAAGAGCCTCCGATACTTAAGTCAGTATGTGTATGAGTATACTGGAATTGAGAGAATGAATAGAATGTGTTCAAGGAAAAAGGCTCACCCCCTTTATATAGGAGTGAGATACCTGCCCTAATAGCTGCCCGGATAAGGATGAGCTGGCTGCCCAAACTGCCCGTCCGTACTCTGGCACGCCGCGCACATGTCAGAGGTGGCGCGGGGCGTTGGGAGCTGTCAGAGGTGGTTATCGCTATCACCCAATACATTGTCGACACGTGTTCCCCCGGCCCATGGGGTAAGTATTCTCTGGAGATTTCAGTCAGAGGCTCTTACGCGCGCCTACGGTACACGCGCCCACAACTAGATCGACTGTGGGTTCCTCGAAGTGATCGACCTGCAGAGGTCGAGTAGTTTGCTCGATCATTAGTCTGGTCGAGCGATGGATTGCTCGATCATTAGTCTGGTCGATTCCCTGAATGTTCGATCTTCCCGCCTTTTGGCTCGGCTCCCTCTTGGTTTAACCTTCTCGACCGGCCCAACCGACCGGTTTAGCTTTGTGTATATAATATCCCATATCATCTAGTCCCCCCCACTCTGGTCGAGTCTGGACGACTCGATCTAAGAGTGAATTGGTATTTATCGACCTCCCCGATGATTCGTCATTCAATATCGACCAGATAATAGGTTTCCCGCTCACATTTCAAATAATTTCCCTTTAATTGCCAGTAATAAAGTCGTCTGTTTCAAGTCCTTCCTATCGTTCCTGCTTTTTTGCCACGCGTCACGCCTGTTCGCGTGTGTCAGGCACTTTAATGATGGCGGCCCCTCGCATAACGTGCCCACTTGGAGTACCGTGTAATTTAATTTTTCCGCCGCACGATCCACCTTTAATCTGACGGTCCTTCTCTTTCACCCCTTAAACTCTCCAAGGTATAAAACTGGTACTTAGCAGAATTTCAGACTTTTTCGACCTTCATCTCTCCCAAATTCCTTTGCATTCAAAGTTCTCACTGCAAAAAATCCTAGCTCCCGTCGGTGATTTTTCCTGCAATCTTAAAGTTTTCCCGATTCTCTCCTCCGTGATTATGAGTAAGTTGTTTTTCTCCTGATTTTGTACTTCATGTATCTGGGCTTTTGTGTTTTGAGAAATTTTTTCTCTCTTTTCTTTTTCGAATTGAGTATCTGAAGTTTGCTGATTGAGTGTTTTGAATCTGTGCATTGAATTTTTGTGCTTGTCTGTTGATCGTTGTAGATTTCGCCCTTGCCCTTTGAAATTCTCTCGGAATCCCTGTTCCTTTTCTTCAAAATAGCCCCTTTCGTGGAACCCTAATTTTTAAAACCTTCTCTTCCTACCCTTCTCCTGTTTTGCCAAAATTCCTCTTTTTGATATTGTTCCTCTCTTCTTTTGTTTTCAGATCCTACAACCTCGACCACCTCCTCTGGTTCGGTTGAGATCTTGCCTTCCGCACTTGAAGCCGTTCCTCTCTCGATTCTTCGCCCCGGAGATACTGTTCCTACCCGTGTCTTCATAGCTCGTGTTGCTTCTTCCAACTCCGGCGACACCATGGATAATATCCCTCTCCGCCGTCGTCGACCCACCTTTGGTTCAATGGACGAACCAGAGGAAGACGAGGCTATTTCTTCTCAACCCTCTGTTCCCGCATCTTCGACCGTTCCTCCTTCTTCAGATTCTCCGCCCAAGCGGTCCTCGACCAAGAAACCTTCCAAGCGACTTTCTTCTACCTCTCTCTCACCCCTGGTTTAATCCTGACAAAATCGGCCAACCTCTTGGTTGGGCGTTCATTAGATCTTCCCCCTCCGATCAATATGATCGTCCTCCACGAGATTGCATCCTTTCTTCGAGATTCAGTTCAAGCTCGGTCTCCGTTTTCCTCTAATTCCTGAGCTACTTCGCATTTTCGAGTGGTTCTCTCTTCCTCTGCATCAACTTCCCCCCAATGCCATCCGCTTCATGAACGTTTTTATTATTCTTTGCCATGTCCGTTTGGGTCGATTCGATCTGGACTTCTTCCACTATTGCTATGGCCCTTCGAAGCAAGGTCGAGGCCTTTACCTGAAAAGCCGTAATGGCGCCCACTTCATAAACGACATTCCTTCTAACCTCCCCAGGTGGAGTGATAAGTTTATTTTTGTTCGACCTGACGCTCCTTTCCCATGGCCTTCTATTCCTTGGATCAAGGAAGTTTCGCGAGAGGCGGCCTCGGCCCCTCCTTCGAACCCTCTCTTCGACCAGCGGATCCACACCTGGAATGCCAAACCCGTTGAGTCTGAAAAACTCCTTGGTGATGAAAATCTTCTCCACTTTTGCGGTCTGCTCACCCATAAAACTCTTTCTCTTCCTACTGAGGAGATTCTCAATCTTGTTCGTATTGACAATTATCCAGGTGATTCTTGATCCATTTGCTCGACTGTTCGTGTGTTTCCTCGTTTTTGTTCTGAATAATTATTACTGATCTCGAGTATAATCTATGTCGCTATTTTCTTGCAGAGGCGCCCAGCTTCAGCATCCCTCCGAGGAGAACCCCCCTGAAAAAGAAGGCAGGGAGCACCTCTGGCTCAGCCGAGGGCCAGGTCGAGGGGTCGACCCATTCTTCGGGATCTCATCCAGAGCCGCAACCGCGGTCGCCTCCACGAGAGACCCCTTTGCCCCCGCCCCCACCACCGGGGCCACAGCAACTTCAACAACCACAACTAAAACAGCAACAACAACAGCCTCTACAGCACCAGCAACAACAACAGCCAAAACAACAGCAACAACAACAACAACAACAACAACAGCCATCCCCCAAGACCTCGCAGCAGCTACCTTCCAAAACCTCGCAACAGCAACCCCCCAAAGACAAATCTGACTCTCAGTCGACCTCCAAGTCGTCGACCACCTCGAAACCTATCGACCAACAACATAAATCTAGTGATCGCCCAAAAACCGTTTACCGCCATCAGAGATCGGACGACCGCTCACAGAAAACTGGTTCTTGGGCTTCCAATCCTAAAGACAACCCTCAAGACCAGACCGCTAATAAGTCTTCCGACCCCCACACTTCATCCAAGACCAAAACCCAGGACAAACTGCCTCTCACCCAACACTCCTCTAAAACCACTTCTGCCGGGTCAACCAAGGCTCTGGTCGAATTCAACCATCGTGATGGCGCGGAACACGAGGGGGCCTTAGGCAAACGTTCTCGCACCGAGCAGGGCGAAGTCGTTGCCAAGCGAGGGCGCAGCAGCTATATTCCTCCTGATCCGATCGCCCCGAGGACGACATCTCTATTATCCGCCTCTGTGAACGAGGTGGCCAACCGCCTCGAAGGTGCCCTTCTCGAGGACGACCGCAAAAGAGCTGGAGTCACTCTGCCCGAGGTCGGCGACAAGCTCGTGCAGTGGCTCGCTCAGGTATTATTCCTTTTTGACTTTACACTGGTTCTTCTTATTTTGCTTTGTCGATGCGTATGTTGAATCACTTCATTGTTTCTGTTGACAGGGCTTGGTCGATTTCTTGCCATTGGCCCAGGAGGCCCGAGATAATGAGCCGGGGAAACCGGTTTAGGAAACTCGAGGAAACCTCTCGAGGTTAAACCTAGATCATCTCGTCCGGAAACTTCATTTGGAAAGAGAAGCTCACCCGCAATGAGTTCGTGAGTGTCGAAAGGATTAGGCTCCCCTTGGCTCGGTTAGTCTTCTAGATAAACCGAGTTAAGGAGTACGGGAAACCGACCTAGGGAACTCGGGGATAACACCCGAGGATAAACCTAGGTAATAATTGTCCTAACCGCTCTCATTTGGAAAAAGTAACTCATATATAAATATATATATATATATATATATATATATATAAAATGAAAAGAAAATGGGGAATTGGCTTATGGTCTCGTTTTTATCATCTTGTATATTGAGTTGACCATTTTTAGTTTTTTGCACGCGTTTGTTGTAAAAAGGGAGCTTGACTTGAGTGAATCATGATTGAATAACTTGGGCTTGCTTTTGTTTTGTCGAGTTTATATGTGGGAACCGTACCCTCAGATTTGAGTTGAGTTTTGTGAATAACCGGATGATAATGAGAGTTACATGATGCATGTTAGTTAATCTTAGACCGTTCGATTTCTCCTTTCGAACTACTTGTTATTTTGTTTGCTTGAGGACAAGCAAACAGTTAAGTGTGGGGGAGTTGTTTATTGTGTTTTTGTCGATATTTTTGTGTGTTTTGTTTGTTTTATTTTATAGTTTTAGGATCGTTTTTGTGTCGATCGGTCTATTTTATCGTGTTTTGTGTATTTTTGTTAGTGTATAGTGTTTTCGTATTTTTGCATGTTTTCTCTTTTGTTTTGGTGTTGAATAGGTCCAACTTGTCGAGAAGAGGAGACGAGCCATTTCCGAGCCGTCCAAACCATGTCCGAGCCACGCGAGCCATTTTCGAATTATTCCCGAGCACATATATTAATTGCGCGGCAATATCAATTTGAGCACTCCAAGATGAGGAGAACGATATTTGGGAAGCGTGGGTCAAAGTTTCAAGTCAATCGGATATGTGTGCGAGAAGTTACGGCGAATTGAGCATCAACGGGCCATGACCGAGCCCTTGCCCGCGCACAGCACGCCCGCGCACGCGTGCGCCCCAACACAAGTCATGGCGCTCAGCCCGCGAGCTCGAGGAAAAACCCGCGACCTCGAGAGTGCCTTCCACTCCATGCCCGCGACCTCGTGGCAAAATCCGCGAGCTCGAGAGTGTACCCAGCTATGCTCGCGACCTCGAGGCCTATTCCGCGAGCTCGAGAGTGCTATTCCCCGCGCCCAACGGCCAGCGCATGCCCGCGACCTTGAGGCCCATTCCGCGAGCTCGAGAGTGTCGTTCCCCGTGCCCAGCGGCCAGCGCACGCCCCGAGCAGCGGCCCGTTCCGCGACCACGCGAGTGTCCATGCGCACCCAGTGCTCTGCCCACTCTCGACCTCGCGAATTTCATGGAGACCTCACGAGTTTTTTACTTAATGTGCGTGTTTTTAGTGTGTGTTTGTGGTGTAGCTGTATATAGACATCTTACTTTGTATTTTATAAAACAACCCTCATTTCCCAACTTTTAAGTTGGGAATTCTTCTCTATTTTCTCTTTTTCCATTTTATGCTTTGGTTTGGAGCTTATGAATCAAGTTTTCTGGGGAATTTCCGGTGATATTGTTTCGAGTAAAGTTTCGAGCTTTTGACTCCATTTCTCCTTCCAAGTGCGTGTAAGAGTGGGTACATAGTCTTAAGCCTCATTACTTCGTATATCTTTGTTTGCTTTTGTGAAAATTGATATTGTGCTTGAGTTGCTTGGAGGAAAAGATTGAATCTTTAGATCGAGAATGCTTGACTAAGTGTGATTAGGAGCTAAATGCTTGCTCGTCTTGTGATAGAGTTTGATTTAGCTACCTAGGGTTTTAGATCGCTTCACAATGTTCTGTTATTTGTGCATGTTTGATCATAGAGACTCCGACAAACCAAAATTTCTCTTCCCTCCTTGATTTCTCTCATCTTCTTGCATGCTTAGTTAATTTCTTTCAATTGCCCTCATTTCGTAGATTAGTTTAGCTTAAATTCAAACCCTCAAATTGCGAGTAGAATGTTTAGGACCATTTCGGTTGTGTGATTTGGCGACTAGATAGTGAACGAAGCTCCGAAGAGCCTTCTTTTGAGAATGACCCGAGTCCAGGTAACTCGGTTACCAATTGCCCAAAAAAAAACTACAAACAGGCGCTGCCGCACGGCTGTGCACGACGCACTACTGGCGTGCGCATGCTGCCGCGTGCGGGTAGGCCACTGTCGGGCGCACTGCACCGCTACGTGCGGGCAGGCCCTACGGTCGGCCCTTCACCGTTCGTCCGGCAAATTTTCCTGGCAAACCTTACATGGCTGGACATGAAATGACATGACATGACATATATTGCTCGGGAGTGTTCGGTTAAATCTTGACATGGCTCGAGAAGGGCCTAAATGGCACCTTCGAGGGCATATGACTTAAAACATGGGCCGAACAACATGACTTATACATGATCTTGCTAACATGAACATAAAATAACGTAAAGAAGGTTAATACGAATGTACCCTTCCAAACGCTCGGTGAAATTGTAAAAGCTTGCGCGCGCTTGCTCGTGTGTTCGGTGTGCTATGCTTGTGCTTCCCTTGACTTCGACTAATGCTTTCAATATTTTCTATCTTTTCCTCTCTATTAAGCTTTCGGTACTCTTATCTCTTCTTTGGTTATGGAAGAAAAATAATGAACTCTCCCCTCTTAAATTGAGTAACTCTCGGTAATGAAAGGGAGCACCTAGCCAAGCTCTCTTTTCTCTCGGCTTTAACATAAAATAAGACATAATATGAACTTAGGCTAAATAAAATTGAAGTGAAATCACTTCCATTCTGATTGTATGATATAAATATGCAAACTAGAAAATTAAGCAAGCATGAGGTGTCATTTCTCAAGCACACATGGGTTTAGCTAATGGTTTGGTGTCTTAAGCAACTAGCTTAGTCATGCACTATATGACATGATCCCTTTAACTCTATTAACTTAAAAAAATATAATTAATAATGATGATTAGAAACTAATAAACCTCACCTAGCATATTATACTTGGCGCTATGGCTTAGGCACGGGACTTGGAGTTTATGCATGGCGCATGGTCCTTGTATTAAGAAATTAACTCAACACTTATGCTTCTACATACACACATATATTACTTAGCGCTTAGAAAATAAGCACAAGAATAAGTTCGGCTAGATTTTAGAAAATAACCTCGACCGAACTCGCTCGATTTCGGTCGTGGCTCGACTTCAACGACTAATCTGAATATCTCGATTTTGAATAATACGTCGTCTTAAAATAATTAATCCCGAATAATGTCCGTTTATAAAAATAAACATTTCGGAATTAATTATCGGAACTGATTCGGTTACTAAAAATAAATAAACCAAATAGATTTTCGACACAAGGTCGAACTTAGATCTGAATAACTTATTAACTGGCTCGAAACTCATCCTTGACGATTAATCGAATATTCTCAATTTCGATCAGTACGTCAATACTGGATTAATTAATCCCAATTTTCTAATGTCCATTTATTAAATAAATGGACTGAGATTAATTATTATCATTGACTCGGTTAATAAATAAAATTAACCGGATATACTTTCGACTTAACGTCGAACTTGGAACTTAACTAGCTGAATAACTTGAACTTAAACATTAACATGAATATTTATTAACAAAGGCTAGCTTATATTTAAAAGCTAGTATCTTTCCTTTATTAATAAAATACGGGGCGTTACAATGTTGGTGGCCTATTTAATATTATTTAATTAATTAAAATAAGTGGCTTGGTCCACAAGTATTTTAACTAATTAAGGAGCCCTTCTCCTAATCTCCTAAGGGTCCATATTGTAGCTCTATATATACATCATTAAGCTCATAGGAAGAGAACACAATTACATACATAATTTCGGCCACCCCTATATCTCTTTCTCAATTCCCATTCGAGCTTTATCTTCTTCTTGTTGTTCCACCGGTAAAATATTAAGAGGTGTTTGAGACATACAGTAGAAGATTTGTATGTAAAACGAGACGAAATATATTTTATCGTACATAACTAAGCGGAGGTCCGATCAAGGCGTGCAGCATACCGAGATGACCGTCTCGATGAGTGCTTTCCAACACTGCCGAGATTGCCGGCGTACGACGCCGCACGCACCCTCACGTTTCGGCGGAGTGTCCCAGGACTGCAAGCTTGTTTTCATCCGTTTTGCACCCGTTTGATCCAGTTTTCGATCTGATCTTGTTCGTGCAACCCTAAGACACAATTTGCAGTCTACTTTTCATTGGTTTGGTGTGTACGGCCATCCACAGTCACCCGCGAACGTGATTCCATGGCCCTACGAGTTCGTCTAAGTGGCACCCAACACTCGTCCGTGAACTCCATCTGGCTAACTCACTAGTTCTGATCATCAAATGTGTGTGTTTTAGTGTGTGTTTGTGGTGTAACTATAAATAGACTGGTTGCTTTGTATTTTTGGAACAATTCCTAATTTGCAAAAATTTTTTTTTGTTTTTTTCTCTGTTATCTTTCTAAGGGCTCCAAGACCCTATTTTTATTGTAATATTCTCCATCAAGATTGCAACGTCCCAGTTTATTTCTTCTCGTGGATGTACTAGAGACTTGGAGACTTCGTTTAAGGTTCGATTGGAGACTTAGTTGAAGGTCCGAACATATGAGTGTCTTCTTTCCATCTTGGGTCTTATGGCACCTTGTTATTTTTCTCTCTATTTTATTTTTTCTTGTATCTTGAGGTCTTGCTTGCATTAAAGTTTTATTCTTACTTCCATTTTTTTTAAAGTTGTGACCTTTAGCTTAAATCAATCACCAATCATGCGAATAAAATGTTTAGGATATTTATTTTAGTTTTTGTGTTAGTCGATCGTTGCTTCATTCGTGACTGAACAACATTCTTCGAGAGACACGACCCGAGATCGAAATTTTTATTCCGTACTCGACTAAAAACTATTGTAACGCCCCACTTTTATTTGACGAAAGTCAATGACTTTTCAAAAAGTCAACATAAATTTTCCAAATTCTTTTCATAAATCGTTTGGCGTTACTCGACATATAATCAATATTTACGAATTTTCGAATATCAATTACTCGCAAGTAATTTAAACATCATTAAATATCCAGAGTCAAATCGAAACCATCCTCACATGGTTTTAAACAAAGTTCTGAAATCGATTATTCTCAAACGGGGCATCTCCCCAAACCAGTGTTCGAATTTCTCAAATCATTGATAATCCAGAGTTCAACATGATGACGAAAATAATCATAATATATAGCAAAACAGAAGCTACATAATAAGGTCCGGTCAAATGACCGACCACCACTCGTCTCTCGCCACCATGCAGCCACCGGCTCAACCTGCATCTATGAAGAGCAGGTGGGGATGAGCAAAAATGGTCCACGTATCGTCTCCCCGCGGGAACTCTAACGTTGCAAAAGTAGGAGAGACATCCGTCAACCCCGAGGGTTTTAGACGAAAATCCACTGTTAACCCCGAGGGTATTAGATAGGTTTGCCAACCCCAAGGGGTTTAAGCAGGAAATCCATCACCGGCTAAGGCTCATGCCAAGGTCCTCGCGAAGGGCAAGGAGGAGATTACCCACTCGGGGTACGTTTCACATTGCCTACTTTTATCATACCTAAGTAAGTAAACATATTCTCAGTTCAAGGCATAGATAATTTTATAAGTAAACCAACCTGGTATCCAAAGTAAAGCAATAAAACAGGAAAGCAGTAGGCAGTCGAGGCACAACTCATCAAACACCTACATTAGTCAAGATAGCTCTATAAGCAACTATCTAGACACTTACATGAGTCCAGATACTAAAGTCAACGCTTTATCTAGACCTAAGTAGAAAGTCACAAATTTGACTTAGCCGAACTTGATTCAACAAAGTGGTTCGTGAAGTCCTGTGGATATAGAACTCTAGGACTTAGACTTGAACAACCAAAGGCGGGAGTTCACGTCAATATCACATAAAATATAGTTCAAACAAGTCACAACCACAACAAGAAATTCGGTTTATAGTTTTTAACACAAGAACTACATTTTTGAAAAATAGAAAACGATATATCACATAATTAGGTTGATCAATTTCCCGTATGAGTTGGGTTCTGAAACTTTAACATAAAATCCTTCTCATTGAACTTAGTAAAACCACCAAGTTTCAGCCCCAAACTCATTATACACAATTTTATAAAATTCATACAATTTAACAGCAATAACAAACATAAATTCCACAACCAGACCTAGTGAACGAATTCATATTTGCAATTTTTACTGGAGTAGATACAACAGGTTAGGACCAACATATAAAAATTCCAGCTTTTACCATCAAATACACAAATTTTTAAAAATTCATACAAGTTTCAGCAGTTTCCGAATTTTAATGAAAATCGAAACACTTTGAACTCCAAAAATTCTAATGGTTTTACAACATGAAACTCCATATAAAAATAGAACTTCAACAAAATTTCAGAAGTTTGCAGCAACTGACCAATTTATCATAATTAAAGTATCTTTCAGCAGAAAAAGTAAATAAATTATTTACCCTATCAATCTTAGTCCAAAAATTATAAAAATTTTACACATCTAAATCAGACATAGAGAAAACATTCTAAAATTTCATCAATTTTGGAGCATGGACCGATTTATTATAAATTTAGAATATTTCTGCCAAAATCACTTTAATTAAAAAT
>CACSLK010006441.1:2554855-2569776 GCA_902706635.1 Striga hermonthica
CACGAAATTCAACTTGGATTTCTTCATTGCTATTGGATTAATCTTGTATTTCAGATTCAACTCTCAATTTTTGTTTGATCGAAAGATTTTCTATTCCTTTAATCCATGACTATTCTTGTGTTGATTGTTGAGATTGTTGATGTTGAATTGAATATGAGTGGCTAAATTCAATTGCTAGGGAATAGAGGATGATGTTATGATTTCAGTTGTGATTATCGTGCTCGTCGATTGTTCCATTTATACGAGTTGATTTTTAATAGGGTTTTCCTATTATCGTACTTGAACTATAGAATTATTGAAGGGCGACACTTCAATTTCCAAATGATTTTCAATTGATTTCGATTTGTTCTCGCACGACGTTGTTTATTCTATTTGACTAGTTGGTTAATCACTCTCTAGTCTAATTTAATCGACCCTTAGAGCTGAAAGGGGAGTAGTTGATCGTATAAAATAGGCTTGTTCGTAATTATATTGCCTACGTGTTAAATGACTCATTAATTTGATGTTTACATTTGTCCTCTTGTTACGAAGAGTTATTGAGGATGGATCTCTGAACGAGTAGGTTATTCGAATCATTTAACCATTTAACCGAATGATCACTTTTCTGTTAATTGTGTTTCGAACCAAGACAGATATCCCCGACTCCCTACCTTCTTTATCCTTGTTTGGTCCTCGTCGTTGCTTGACATTTCAATTTACTTGTTTGAATTTTCGTAGTTGATAAATAAAATCCAACCCAATCTTTGAAATAGAATGTTTAGGAATATTTGTCTTTGAATAAACGTGCATTATAATGCGGCCTAACCTTTCTTGGAGATCGACCCGAGAAACGAGTCTTATGATTCGGTACTCGGTAAATAAAGATAATTTGATACAATAAATTTGGCGTCGTTGATGGGGAGGGTTTAAGACTTATATTGTGCGCCTATTCTTCTTATATTTTTTGTTTCTCTTTATTTTTTGTGATTTTTCTTATTTTTAGTGTTTCTCTTTGTTTGGATTCTTTTTGCTTATATGTTTTTATTTTTCTAGTGTGTTTATTTTTGTGTTATTTTCTTTCATCTATTATTGGTGCTCGCATCCCTTTGCTTGTTTGAGTGTATGCAAACCAAGAGTGGACGTATACTTTCCCCAGTTGATGAATCCTTTAACGAGAGCTTGAAGGAGCTTTTGGACGAACATATCCCTGAATCATCAGCAGGAAGTAACCCGGAGATGCCTCAAAAGCAACCCTCACGTGATCTTCTCCGAGACTTAGCCCAACCAATGATCGAGCCGATAACATCATGTATCTGGTTGGGGCAAGCCGCCTGTAACTATGAATTAAAAATGGTTCATTACAACCGGCTACCATCATTCCATGGACTTCCAAATGAGGATCCGTTTCATTTCATCCGTTAGTTTCACAATGTCCTCCAGATGTTCCTTTTACACGGACTGAGGGAGGACGAATTAAAGATGCGGTGCTTCTCAGAAACTCTTAAAGACCGGGACAAGGTGTGGTTCATGACCCTCACGCCATTCTCTCATACCACTTGGGCTGAGATGTATTCCAAGTTCTTCGGGAGGTACTACTCCCATCAGAAAATGCAAGAGCTCCGATCTTAGATAGTCTCTTTTGCTCAGTTGTCGAATGAGCCTCTTCACGAGGCCTGGGAGCAGTTCAAAGATCTCTAACGAAAATGCCCACATCATAACCTTTCTCCGAGGTTATTGGCAAATTGCTTCTACGACTCCCTCCACCAAAACTTGCAGTACATGGTGGACAATGCAGTTAGAAGGGATATCGGAGCAAAAATGGCTGAGGAGATGACAGATATTTACGAGACGATGAGTACGAACTCGTCTCAAAAGAGCATCCGAGGAAAGCAGTCAAAGGTGAATGAGGTTAGATCGAGCAACAACTTGATGGCCCAGCATATAGTCCATCTCACCGAGCAGATGAGGCTACTGGATGCTGTAGGAGCTTTACTGGTTCAGACTATGGACGTTAACGTGTGCGGCGCATGTGGTGTTTAAGGGCACGAGTCTAAAGTGTGCCCATCGGTCGTTGAGCCGAGTTATGGAGGACATAATACTGAGGCGAATGCCCTGCAAGGGTATCAGAATCGGCCTGGGAATGACCCTACTCGAGAACTTACAATTGGGGGTGGCGAAACCACCCAAACTTTTCATGGGCTAACAACAATTATCAACAGCTACCACAAACTAACTTTGTTCCCCAGCAGCAGCAACAAAGGGGGAAAATGATAGGGTTGCCAAAGCAGGATGCTGGACAGATCCTCAAATTACTGACAATCAACAACAAATAAAGCTAATGTAACAGTACAAAGTTCTCGGATTTCTTCCCATGTCAAAGAGCCCGCCGAGCACAGATAAGAATATAGATAAGACCCTAAAGTTTTTCACCAACAACGAGAAGCAGACTATGACCAATGAAGCCTCCATTAAGTGTCTCCAGATGCAAGTGGGACAATTGGCTACATGTGTAAGCGTCGAGACTGAATTGAGCAAGGGAAAGTTGTGGATTCAGCCAGAGCATGTGATGCGGTGACTGTTATTATTCCCGACATTTAGGGGAAGATAGTGAGAGAAGAGGAGAAAGAAGAAAAAGAGGGTCTAAAGAAGCAAGAACGGAAAGAAGAGGCCCCAGTGACACCGCCTATCAAGCCAACCTTGCACAAGTCCCCTAACCCATACAGGTTGAGGATTCTCTTCCCAAGCCGACTATTGGAAGAAAAGGACCATCAGATAATGTGAGACCTTTAATGTTGAAGAAGGCGAATGGTGACATATCGTCTATTGATGTGATGAAGAAGATACTGGGTTATGCAAGACTTTTCAAAGAATGGACGATGAGGAAGAAGTGACTCGAGAGCAGCGATGAGATGTTCATATGCAAGGTGACGAGTCTCTTTCAGCATGACTTGCCAAGGAAAGAAAAAGATCTCGGCGGTTTCATTTAATGTAGCCTTCGGGAGTGCGATAGAGGCCTTTCGTATGATCGACCTTGGAGCGGGCATAAATCTCATGCCCCTTTCTATTTATCGACAACTTAGACTCGGTGATTTAAGTCCACCAGGATGCGCTTACAGCTTGTCGATCATTCGCTCCATCGACCTGAAGGAATTGTGGAGGATGTAATTGTTCGAGTTGGGAAGATGATTGTCCCTGTAATCTTCGTTGCGCTAGATGTGGAAGAAGTACAAGAAAATGGGAAGGGGCATTCCATTCTCCTCGGATGACAATTCATGGCTACCACGAACATGATGATCGATGTCAAGAGTGGGATGCTGAACATGACGGTGTTGGGTGAGTCCATCGCCATTTTCGTCCGATAGACCCATCCTGAGCCGCAGGTAAATTTTGTGGAAGAATGCAAGACCATTAGGGTGATAGAGCAAATTATTGATGAAGCGTGTATGGGAGAATATGCGAAGAGGTCATTGCAGAACCATGTCCATATCGAGATAGAGTGCAATACCAACTGCCACACTGCCCTTCCAAAGCTGAGTTCAATGGAACTGCCCTGGTCCCAATGGGACGTGATATATGATAGGTCGGACGCCCTCCGCTGATCGGGGTCTGAACACCTTCACCCACCACCAGCACCACCGGATTCACAGTGACTCATCTAGTCACCGTGCCCTGTACGTTTTTACTTTTCCCTTCTCTTTATTTTTGTGTTTTGGTATGTTGTTTTTATGGTTGGTTGATTACGTGGGTAAACTGCCCTAATACTGATGATCGACAATGGGGACATTGTTTGGTTTTAAGTGTTGAGGAGTTTTTGCATGATTTTATGCTTACGTGGTTGTCCAGGTCTAGTTCTCTTAGGTTATTTTCATCTTTTTCTTTTGTTTGGTGTCTAGTCTGGAGTTAGTTTGTGTGTTTTGCGAATATAGACTATGGTGAATTTTGAGATTGGTTGATGATTGTTCATGAAGTTGAGGAGATGTGATAATGATCATTACTGGCATACCTTGATTAACTTGATTTGTCGTTTTGTTGGACATTTATTTACCTAGTGAGGTTTAAGCCTTATTTTGTTTCTTGTGAGACATTGATCAGATTCTTGGGTGATCAGAACATGCTTTGAATCTGTTTTGAAATGAATTGATTAAAATAGTGATTTGTGAAAATTATTGAGGTATTTCTTTGAAATTGCTCGTTTGCCTTTTTCTTTGCCCATTAAAGTATATTTTTATTAGTAGCCCGTTGAGCTTTGAACTGGGTTTCTTGTCAACCAATTTAATTAAACTATTTGAGATTTGATGGTATACCTTGTGATGATGAAGGAGATTTCTATGTTTGGATGAGGTTTAAAACTTGATTAAGCTGCATTTTTAGTGCTTGATTGTAAAAATAAATGGGAACTCGCAAGACGAGCAAAAATAGTTCTACTACACTTACTTGTTGATTCACTTTCATGAGTAATGGGTATTGGAAAACCACTCTAGGATACTTGGATGACCACCAATATTTAAACCTACAGAATGTCGTCCTTACCTTTCGATCTTGTTAGGAAAAAGTCAAATCCCTAAATAAATAAATATGTATACATAAGAGAAAAACAGTCAAGTACTTCATTTGCATTTCAACTTGAACATGTGTGAGTAGTGTATGGAGTTTCTGGTTAAAGTGATTAGTTATATATTGATTACGGATGGGTGGCAAGGTACTCGAGTAATTTATGTGCTCGAGAGTCTGATTGTTTATTTATGTCACTTTATCTTTATATTTGTTTTCCTCCTGTGCAAAATGCCTGCACTGTAACCCCAAAAGTCCTTTCGATTTACAAATTCATGGACTTCGATCGTTTTAAAGTATGAATTAGACAATTGGAAAATTTATGTTGAAACAGGATCACTGACCAATTCGAGTGTACCCATTTCATATTCATATAAGAAACTGAGTGAGACATATATATGTTATATTCTCGTGCTTGAGAGTCTATATTCTCATAGCGTAGCATTTGAGTTGTAATTGAAGTGTGTTGTATTGGTCATTAGAAGCCTCCTCAGCTAAGTTAATAATTTGAAACATGTCGTATTAGAAACTGTTTTCCATGCTCGTTTGCATTTTTTTTTTCGGGACGAACAAAGGTTTTAGTGTGAGGAGTTGTTTGTCTCATTATTGTTGCATTTTTGCTTATTATTTATATTTTCTTTTTCCCCATTTTTAGGTCCTTTCGTTCGTTTTTAGTTCATTGTGTGTTTTGTTTCATGTTTTCCTCTATTTGGAGCTTTCTGTGTTTTTTCGGTCGTTTCTCGGTTTACTCTATTTTTGTTTTCGTTTCTAGTGTGCAGGTCAGGAGTTTCGGGAGGATTTATTTTCAAGGATGAATTAGACGTGTGAGCACAATTAATTAGATGAGTTCGTTGGCGACAAGCAGGAAAAACGGAATCAAATTTCTAGTCCTAATGAGCTCGAACGAATCCGAGTCGCCAAGTCGAGCATGAAGGCCAGCAGCCCCAGACTGCCGCACCAGACCCCGCGCCATGACGCCCGTCACGGGCTTTTAGAGACTCATGTTTGCACGCCACGCCCGCGGAGCATCTCACTCCGTGACACTAGCAGACCTCCACGTCGCGGCTCTTTCTGCGGCACCCATCACGTGCGGACAGAAATGTTGGGATCTATGAGGATCTCGTTATGTACATGTCACGAATTCAATAGCAAACGTAAACCTATGCGCAGCGGATCTAAAGGTTTGCGTAGAAAATATACGGCTTAAAATTTATGGCTATCTCGCTGATCTTCTGGATGACTGTACACAGCACACCAATGAAAAGTTGACTGCAAATTGTGTCCTAGGGTAGCACGAACAAGATCAGATCGAAAACTGGATCAAACGGGTGCAAACGGATCAAGACAAGCTTACAGTCCTGGGAGCTTGCGGCAGCGCATGAGGGCGCATGCAGCGTCGGATGGCTGCGATCTCGGCAGCGTTGGAAAGCTCTCGTCCAGACGGGACGGTCGTCTGGGTGTGCTTGCATGTCTTGATCAGACCTCCGGTTAGTTCTGTAAGTAAAAATATATTTCGTCTCGGTTTACCTAAAGATCTTCTACTGTATATCTCAAACACCTCTTAATCTTGTACCAGTGGAACAACAAGAAGAAGATAAAACTCGAATGGGAACTTAGAGAGAGCATATGGGAGGCGACCGATTTCACGTGTTTGTGTAATTTTGTTCTCTTCCCATAAGCTTCATGATGTATATATAGAGCTACAGTAGGGACCCTTAGAAGATTAGGAGAAGGACTCCTTAATTAATTAAAATACTTGTGGACCAAGCCAGTTATTTTAATTAATTAAATAATATTAAATGGGCCACCAACATAATATTATTGCACTCCCTTTTCCTAGCCCAATTTACAATTGAGACTCCAATAATAATTATTCGATTTATCTCCCCATCTTTAAGATATATTGTCCATTAATTAATTTGATTACTGTCAATCAAGAATTAATTAATTTATTATTTTTTCACTGAAGCTAGTGCTCGTTCATCAAATTATTACTATGCCGGAATATAATCCATCTGCAGTGTTTAGCATAATAATCCTTCATGAACTCACTCTAGGGGCATCTTCAAATTAACGAACATGGTGACCGTAAATATCCTAACAATACATCCTACATGCAGTCATATTACTCAAGACAACGGGTCTATTGGCCCAATTCACTAAGCCTCACCCATGTGAATCAAAGTAATAAGTACTACACAAATATGCCTGTTTAATATCTTACGGGTTAAGAGCACGCAGTAATTAACCGAGGCCTAGTTCGTTTACGACGATTAGTATAAAACGAAATGCTCCACTGGGATCCTGTTCAATACATAAATGTACTAGTACAACTAATCAGTCAAGACAAACTGTACGGTTGAAACTACAACTATTCACGATGGGTTGTTCATGTCAATCTAGGTTGTGAACCATTAATTCTTCTTTTGCGAGTAACTGATAGTATGATCTTTGGTTCGCCCGATGACGATCCACACTATCTAATGAAAAAACAATAGAACGTAGAACTTGTTTAATCTAACATGTTTCTCATTCATAAAGGGTAAAAGTGCAATATCATCCAATGCCAAGCTTTCAGTATATAACACTAACAATCTCCCACTTATACTTAAAGCTTTCACTTTTACAAGTATAGTCCTATCAATCTGTTATTCTAAAAGACCTATGTCGATCATATCGCTATGCACTTGACTCTCATTCCTGTTACCTGTTTGAATAAGACCTTATCCGGTAAACTCTTCGTGAAAGGATCAGCTAGGTTGTCATCAGATGCAATCTTGGAAACATCAACGTCTCCTCTACCAACTATCTCTCTAATCAGATAGTACTTGTGCTCTATGTGTTTGCTTGCTCTGTGGGCTCGTGGTTCCCTTGAGTTTGCTACTGCTCCACTATTATCACAGTACATGGTGATACCACGTGGCACACTCGGAATCACCTCTAAGTCCACTAAGAATTTTCTGAGCTAAACTGCCTCTTTCGCTGCCTCTAAGGCTGCTATGTACTCGACTTCCATGGTGGAGTCTGCCACGCATTTCTGCTTAGCACTCCTCCATGAAATGGCTCTACCTCCTAAGGTAAACATATAACCTGAGGTTGACTTACTCTCGTCCCTATCTGACTTGAAATCAGAATCACTGTAACCCAAAGGTAACAAGCTGTCTGCACGGTAAACTAACATGTACTCCTTAGTCTTTCTCAAGTATTTGAGTATATGCTTCACCGCAGACCAATGTTCCTTACCCGAATTACTTTTATATCTAGCTACTAAGCCAACGACGTAGCTGATATCTGACATGGTACAAAGCATAACATACATAAGACTTCCCACTGCCGATGAATAAGGAACTGTCTTCATGTCCTCAATCTCTTGAGACGTCTTGGGAGACATCTCCTTAGAGGGAGGGATTCCTTTTCTAAAAGACAAGGTACCTTCCTTGGAATCCTGAATGCTGAACCTAGCCAAGACAGTATCTATGTATGAAGACAGGGATAAGCACAACATTCTCTCCTTACGGTCTCGAACGACCCTAATACCAATAAGGTGTCCCGTTTCTCCTAAGTCCTTCATATCAAACTGCTTAGACAACCACACATTTACATCTGACAACTCCTTCTTACTGTTTCCAATAAGAAGTATGTCATCCACGTATAACACAAATAACACCACCACGCTTCCACTGATTTTCTTGTACACGCAATGCTCATCTGGACATTGAGTGAACCCGTATGACTTGATCACCTCATCGAATCGAATTTTCCTAGACCTCGAAGCTTGCTTCAGTCCATAAATGGACCGATTAAGCTTACACACGAGATGTTCATGACATTCAGCAATGAATCCCAATGGTTGCTGCATATAGATGTCTTCCTGAAGGTTTCCATTACAGAAAGTCATCTTGACATCTATCTGCCAGACCTCATAATCAATATAAGCGGCTACAACCAAGAGAATCTGAATGGACTTAAGCATAACTACTGCCGAAAAGGTCTAATCATATTCTATACCCTCAATCTGGTATAATCTTTCGCAACAAGCCTGCTTTGAAAAGGTTTGCACCTCACTATCCGATTCTCTCTTTCTCTTGTAGATCCACTTGCATCTAGTGGGTCGTACTCCATCGTGTGGTTCTACAAGATCCCAGACATGATTAGAGTCCATTGACCCCATTTCAGCATTCATTGCAACTTTCCATGAATCTGCATCTGTATCTTGGAGCGCCTCGTTGTAGGTTCTTGGGTCCGATTCTAGGTTTTCTAGAACTGAACACTTAGACTCTCCAAGACCTATCCATCGGTCGGGTAACTGAGAAACCCTCCCACTACGATGAGGTACTGTCTGCACTGGTACACTCTCAGTGTTACGTGTTGCAGTATTATGTGATGTATCTACTTACGCACTCGGTGGGGAACTGTCAACTTCACCCCTCAACTCCTCTAAGACTAGTCTACTTGCAGGCTTATGATTCATAATATTGTCTTCTTCAAAGAATCTAGCATTCGTGCTAACGATCACCTTCTGATCCTCAGGACTTTAAAATAATCAAGCTTTCGTTCCCTTGAGATAGCCAACAAACACTCGTGCTTTTGAACGTGTCTCTAACTTGCCAGCTTCTTGCACTAACACGTGTGTAGGACTACCCATATTCGAAACTGTGAGAAACTGGGCTTGCGCCCTTTCCACTTCTCATAAGGAGTAGTTTCTACTGACTTTGAAAGAACCATGTTCAGAATATACACAGCCGTTTCCAGTGCCAATTTCCAGAACGAATCTGGTAATCTAGAATAACTCATCATTGACCTAGCCATTTACATAAGAGTCCTATTTCTTCACTCTGCAACCCCGTTCTGCTGGGGTGTGTCGGGTGCAGTCAATTGAGATTCAATCCCAGCTTCTAATAAATATGTCCTGAACTCTCCAAAGAGGTATTCCCCACCTCGATCATATCATCAACTTGATACTTCTTGAATTTCTCAAAGCATTCGGACTTGCGGTGCAACAGATAAATGTACCTAGATCTCAAATAATCATCTATAAATGAGACAAAATATTCGAAACCTCCTTTAGCCTGGAACAAAATAGGACCACATAAATCAGAATGAATCAATCCTAGCACTTCATGGCTCCTATACCTCTTTGTCGTAAATGACCTCTTTGCCATCTTACCTACTAGGCATGATTCACAAGTTGGATAGTGCTCTTCCAATGGACCCAGAAGCCCATTGGCCACTAACTTTTGAATCCTCCTAAAGTTGATGTGCCCAAGTCTAAGGTGCCAAAGATACGCTTGATTCATACTCGAAGATTCTTTCCTCTTATTAGATTTAGTCACGACTTTATTCAATTCAGTTTGTTGCAGTGTGGCAGCGTCTGGTTTAAGAACATACAAATTCCCAACTAATGAACCAGAACAAATGAAACACTTTCCATAACGAATAACAACCATGTCATCAAACGTAAAGGAAAATCCATCTGAAACAAGTTTAGAAATTGAACAAGATTCTTTCTAAACCTAGGAAAATAAATGCAATGTCTCAAAACCAAAATACTACTATCAAAAGATAAAGTAACTTCTCCCACTACAACAGCCGCTACTTTCGTAGCATCACCCATGTAGACGGTGATCTCTCCCTCCCTAAGTCGCCTAGTTTCCTGGAACCCCTACAATGAATTGCAGACATGATTAGTGGCTCCAGTATCTACACGCCAGGTTCTGGTAGATACAACTACTAAACATGTTTCTATGACATTAACGAGAGAGTTACCTTTCTTGAGGAGAGGGTAGTCGACCTTCCAGTTCCTGAATTGTTGCACTTGTGGCATCAACCTTTCGGCTGCTTTGCCAAAGCCTGGGGGGGTGGTCGCTGGACCACTAGAGCATCCTGCACATTTGTCTTTCCTGCAGACTTCTTTCTCTTCCTGCCCTTGTGAGGCCTGGAAGGTCCAGCCCGCTCGACAACCAGTGCGTGAGGTGCTTGAGTGAATAAGGCCTCCGCCGACTGAAGCCTGCTAGCAGTTCTGGAAGAGCCATATGCATCTTGTGTATGTTGTAGCTTAACCAGAACTGATCAAAGCTCTTTGGCAGAGATTGGAGCATGATATCAACTTGGGTTTCCCCGTCGATAAAACCTCTCATAACCACAAGCTCATTGTGCAGCGCCATAACCTTGAGAGCATGCTCCCTTACGGGTGTGCCCTTTGCCATGCGCGTAGACATCAGAGCACTCATAGCCTCTTGCCTAGCAGCCCTAGACTGGTGTCTGAACAAATTCATGAGATTGAGAAGTATGTCTGCCGCAGTGTTCATAAACTGATGTTGATGTTGAAGAATATTTGATATATATGCCAGAATGTAACACTTCGCCATCTCATCAGCCTTTTTCCACCGGGCATACTCCCATTTCTCCTGTTCAGGAGCATCAGCCGCGGGCTCTGCCGGGCAAGCCTCAGTGATTGTAAACTTATAACCCTCAATAGTCAACACAATGTCTAAGTTCCTCTTCCAATCCATGTAATTAGGACTAGTAGGTTGATTTTCTTTTAGAATGACAGATAATGGATTGAACGACATGATGAATATCTGTGAAACACGAAAATAGTTTAATAGATTAAACATATTTGAAATTAACTGCTAATATTGATATCCTCAAAATAATATTAACTTAAATTTATCGATATCTCAAAACACCAATAGTTAATGCATGATGCGAGGGCAACCCTACACACCTCAACATTCACAAGAGAGGGGCTTTCAAAGGCCCATTAATTTACATAAGTCAAAACCAAATTTATGACGAACGAAATTAATACTCAGACTTCATTTGGCCATGCAATTAATTCAGGGATCCCGAGGGGAGTTATAAACAAATCGCATTCTAAGTGAATCCCATTTCTCGATCTGAGTTCATACTAATTCGATTATAAATCATCCGAGGGGAAGCCCGTACTTTCTCATAAGACTCCCCTAATCGTCTAATTAAAAATTCGTTTTGGTAATTACCTACAATTAATTTTAGCGATGTCACCCGAGGGGGAGCCCATAATCGCAATTAATTGATTTACCAACAAATTCGAAATAGAAGCCTTAGGAATTTTACAATTAATTGTAATTTAAAATCCCTTCTCAAACTTAGTATAATTTAAATGAGGATTTTTACTTATTTAAATATTTATGTGATATGGGATATTATATACTAGACCGGTTCGTTGGGACAAACAACTAAAATAGCCCAGTGGCCTGGTCGAATTGAACCGAGAGTCCACAGTAAGGGAGAGAAGGAAGACGACGAGGAAGAGCTAGTTTGGTGATATCAAACAAGTACCGACTGCTCAAGAGTTGGTCGAGAATGAACGATCAGATGGGCGTGGTCGTGGACTCGACCACCTCATAACCCAGGGACAGCTCAGCGTTCGCTAGAGACCCGGTCGAATATCAGAACAAGTAAGAGAATCTCCAGCACGTGGGAAGAGGACACGCGGCGCTTCATGAGTGGTCCATGGCAATAACAAACTCTGACATTCTCTGATATACTCGACGCATTTTCTGACGCCAGAGATAATGGTGGCGCGCGGTTGTACGGACGAGCAGGAGGGCCGCCAACCAGACTCGCCCAGGACACGCGTGTAGAATAGGTAACTCGTCCCTATAAATAGGGACGAGAGTACTCATTTTACACACAATCTCTCATACTCTTACGTACATATATGTATATTTTCATCTCTCTCAAGATCTGACTTGGGCGTTGGAGGCTCTTCACCGGAAAACACCTCCGGTGTTAGAGTTACGTGCAGGTTCCGCGTTCTACCGGCGAGGAAGACGAGCTCGAGGTAGTTTTCAGCCGGTCGGGGTGCGAGAATTGTATTATTGGCACCGTCTGTGGGACTTCTGTTCGAAAAGCTGTGTTGAGTGTGTAGCTATGGCGGACGGAATTCCTCGTATGAATTTGCAGTCGTCGTTTGATGATGCGTAGACGACGACCAGACCGATGGGAGCAGGTCCTCCACCTGGCTTCTCTGTGCCGCTACAAATACCGGTGACCCAAACCCCTCAAGGTGCGACGGTACCAGGTGGAGGAGAGGGCACGAGCAGAGATCAGGAGGATTGTGGCCCAACACCGGTGGCAGTCCTTGCGCCATCGCAGGCGAATCTGGGAGGGGCGCAACAAGGAGAAGCATGAGTGTAAACGATGGTGCCACCCATGAGAAGTCAGCAAGAAAGGGCGGTGGTCCCTCCTACTCAGCAAATGTTGACGATGACGAGGGAAGAGATGCAGCGAATGATGGCCTACGCGGCGACGCAAGCTGTACAGCAGGTCACTCACAAGACGTCCCAGGCTACTGCAAGAGGAGGATGTGTCGATCTACGACAGAGGAGGAGATCCCAGGGATAGAGCGATAGAGAGAATGGCTGAGCAACTTCGCCAACTGCAAGAAAAAGTGGAGGAAAGACGGGCAGACGTGCTCGAGGATTTTCGAGGAAGATCCTAGCTGCATCGTTGCCCGCAAGTTTCAGGGAGATAAATCTGATTTTCAATGGGTCGAGCGATTTATCGAGACATGTGAGGGCGTTTGAAAATATGTCCGTTTTGCACGGGTACTCAGATCCGGTTAGCTACAGGGCGTTCCTGTCGACCTTGCCGCGAGGTGCACTCGACTGTTTCCACCAACTGGCTCCTGGTTCGATTAAGGATTTTAAGGATTTTGCGGGATAGCTCACCAATCAGTATTCGAGCGCGGTGGCACAGGAGAAGACATATCTCACTCAGATGGCGATGCGGCAGGGCGAGAAGGAGTCTTTACAAATGTACGTGGCCCGATACAACCAGATGTGCTTGGAAGTACCTACGGCGGTCGACGAGGTGAAGGCGGGAGGTTTGATTAGAAGTCTGCGACCAGGGCCATGCCGGACATCGTTGGCAAAGACGCCTGCTCGAACTTATGATGAAGTGCTGAAAAGATGCAAGAAGTACATAAATTTGGAAGAGACGGAAGCTGAATTTGCCAAGCTCGAGGAGGTGGCGAAACCCGAGCAAAGGAAGGGGAGGCCGAGTTCGCCAAGGAGGGAGTCGCCTAGGGGGAGTTCCCCCAAGAGAGGTTCATTTAAGAGGCTATCACCCAGAAAGGATGGGCGTGGCCCGTTTCGTGTAGAACGGGAGGATCGATGGCAGGGACAACCTCGTTTACCCAATGGCCAGAGGTATAATAATTTCACGCCCATAAACGCCTAAGTAGGGGAAGTCTTGGTAGCAATAGAGGAGAAGTTAGAGAGCAAGGAGGTCACGTGGCCGACAACGAGATTTGAAAGACCGACCAAGCCTCGGTCGTATAGATACTGTAGATTTCACAGGGATTACGGACATACTATGGAGGATTGTAGACATCTAAAGGATGAAATCGAGCGTCTCATAAGAGCAGGACACTTGAAAGAATTTTTCATCCGTGATCGACCACGGGGTAAGGAGAAAAGGAGATGCAGGGAGAATTCGGTGGCGAGAAGTGACAAGGATGATGACGGAGATGGCGATGCAAGGAGGGAAAAGAGAAGGCGAGTCAATGATGCTCGAGAGGAGCAGAGAGTGGAGGTGCCCGCAAAGAGAGGCACAATCTATATGATTTCTGGAGGGCTCACGGATGGGGATTCAAACAATGCACGAAAGGGGCATGTGCGAGCCATAAAGCGCAAGAGGGAAGAAGTTGGGATAACCAGTCGAATGCCAGTGATTAGCTTTCGAGCTGAGGATGCTGAGGGGGTTTTACTACCCCATAATGACGCGTTGGTCATCACGGTGGACGTAGCGGGGTTCGATGTGAACAGGGTGTTCATCGACACTAGAGCTCGGTCGACATGATGTTCTATGACTGCTTCGCGCAGATTAACAAACATTTGAATCTAGAGTTGAAACCAGTGGTGATGGTTCTGTACGGTTTTAACGGAGGGGAGGTGATGCCAATGGGTGAAGTGAGTCTAATAGTGGTGCTAGGGTCGGGCGACACCAGGAAGGTGAGGATGGTGCGGTTAGTGGTGGTTGGTGCAGAGTCGTCTTACAATATCATCTTGGGGCGAACAGGGTTGAACGCGTTCCAAGCGGTCGTGTCTACATGCAACATGACGATCAAGTATCATGTGGGTGAAAATGTGGACGAGATTGCTAGGGAGCAGCTCACATCGAGGAGTTGTTATCAAACCACGGTCAACAACAACAAACAGCTGGCGAAAAAACATTTGAAAGGCGCGGAAGAAATGCCTGATCAACCAGGAGGGCCGAGGTCGAAGGAGAAAAATGGATGGCAAGATAAGGGAAAACATAAGATGGATATGCAACTTGGATGCGAGGTCGAAGATTTTCAGATGGTGCAGAGGAGTGATGATCGAAAGTTTAGAATGGGAAAG
>CACSLK010006441.1:2577629-2590463 GCA_902706635.1 Striga hermonthica
AGAGTTTGTTATCGCCAGGGACCACTCATGAAGCGCCGCGTGTCCTCTTCCCACGTGCTGGAGATTCTCTTACTTGTTCTGATATTCGACCGGGTCTCTAGCGAACGCTGAGCTGTCCCTGGGGTGGTCGAGTCCACGACCACGCCCATCTGATCATTCATTCTCGACCAACTCTTGAGCAGTCGGTACTTGTTTGATATCACCAAACTAGCTCTTCCTCGTCGTCTTCCTTCTCTCCCTTACTGTGGACTCTCGGTTCAATTCGACCAGGCCACTGGGCTATTTTAGTTGGTTGTCCCAACGAACCGGTCTAGTATATAATATCCCATATCACATAAATATTTAAATAAGTAAAAATCCTCATATAAATTATACTAAGTTTGAGAAGGGATTTTAAATTATAGTTAATTGTAAAATTCCTAAGGCTTCCATTTCGAATTTGTTGGTAAATCAATTAATTGCGGTTATGGGCTCCCCCTCGGGTGACATCGCTAAAATTAATTATAGGTAATTACCAAAACAAATTTCTAATTAGACGATTAGGGGAGTCTTATGAAAAAGTACGGGCTTCCCCTCGGATGATGTATAATCGAATTAGTATGAACTCAGATCGAGAAATGGGATTCACTTAGAATGCGATTTGTTTATAACTCCCCTCGGGATCCCTGAATTAATTGCATGGCCAAATGAAGATTGAGTATTAATTTCGTTCGTCATAAATTTGGTTTTGACTTATGTAAATTAATGGGCCTTTGAAAGCCCCTCTCTTGTGAATGTTGAGGTGTGTAGGGTTGCCCTCGCATCATGCATTAACTATTGGTGTTTTGAGATATCGATGAATTTAAGTTAATATTATTTTGAGGATATCAATATTAGCAGTTAATTTCAAATATGTTTAATCTATAAAATTATTTTCGTGTTTCACAGATATTCATCATGTCGTTCAATCCATTATCTGTCATTCTAAAAGAAAATCAACCTACTAGTCCTAATTACATTGATTGGAAGAGGAACTTAGACATTATGTTGACTATTGAGGGTTATAAGTTTACAGTCACTGAGGCTTGCCCGACAGAGCCCGCGGCTGATGCTCCTGAACAGGAGAAATGGGAGTATGCCCGGTGGAAAAAGGCTGATGAGATGGCGAAGTGTTACATTCTGGCATATATGTCAAATGTTCTTCAACATCAGCATCAGTTTATGAACACTGCGGCAGACATACTTCTCAATCTCATGAATTTGTTCAGACACCAGTCTAGGGCTGCTAGGCAAGAGGCTATGAGTGCTCTGATGTCTACGCGCATGGCAGAGGGCACACCCGTAAGGGATCATGCTCTCAAGGTTATGGTGCTGCACAATGAGCTTGAGGTTATGAGAGGTTTTATCGACGGGGAAACCCAGGTTGATATCATGCTCCAATCTCTGCCAAAGAGCTTTGATCAGTTCTGGTTAAGCTACAACATACACAAGATGCATATGGCTCTTCCAGAACTGCTAGCAGAGCTTCAGTCGGTGGAGGCCTTATTCACTCAGGCGCCTCACGCACTGGTTGCCGAGCGAGCTGGACCTTCCAGGCCTCACAAGGGCAGGAAGAGAAAGAAGTCTGCAGGAAAGACAAATGTGCAGGATGCTCTAGTGGTCCAGCGACCACCCCCTCAGGCTTTGGCAAAGAAGCCGAAAGGTTGATGCCACAAGTGCAACAATTCAGGAACTGGAAGGTCGACTACCCTCTCCTCAAGAAAGGTAACTCTCTCGTTAATGTCATAGAAACATGTTTAGTAGTTGTATTTACCAGAACCTGGCGTGTACATACTGGAGCCACTGATCATGTCTGCAATTCATTGTAGGGGTTCCAGGAAACTAGGCGACTTAGGTATGGAGAGATCACCGTCTACATGGGTGATGCTACGAAAGTAGCGGCTGTTGTAGTGGGAGAAGTTACTTTATCTTTTGATAGTAGTATTTTGGTTTTTAGACATTGCATTTATTTTCCTAGGTTTAGAAAGAATCTTGTTCAATTTCTAAACTTGTTTCAGATGGATTTTCCTTTACGTTTGATGACATGGTTGTTATTCGTTATGGAAAGCGTTTCATTTGTTCTGGTTCATTAGTTGGGAATTTGTATGTTCTTAAACCAGACGCTGCCACACTGCAACAAACTGAATTGAATAAAGTCGTGACTAAATCTAATAAGAAGAAAGAATCTTCGAGTATGAATCAAGAATATCTTTGGCACCTTAGACTTGGGCACATCAACTTTAGGAGGATTCAAAAGTTAGTGGCCAATGGGCTTCTGGGTCCATTGGAAGAGCACTATCCAACTTGTGAATCATGCCTAGTAGGTAAGATGGCAAAGAGGTCGTTTACGACAAAGAGGTATAGGAGCCAAGAAGTGCTAGGATTGATTCATTCTGATTTATGTGGTCCTATTTCGTTCCAGGCTAAAGGAGGTTTCGAATATTTTGTCTCATTTATAGATGATTATTTGAGATCTAGGTACATTTATCTGTTGCACCGCAAGTCCGAATGCTTTGAGAAATACAAGAAGTATCGGGCAGTTGTGGAGAAGCTACATGGTAAAAGTATCAAGTTGATGATATGATCGAGGTGGGGAATACCTCTTTGGAGAGTTCAGGACATATTTATTAGAAGCTGGGATTGAATCTCTATTGACTGCACCCGACACACCCCAACAGAACGGGGTTGCAGAGCGAAGAAATAGGACTCTTATGTAAATGGCTAGGTCAATGATGAGTTATTCTAGATTACCAGATTCGTTCTGGAAATTGGCACTGGAAACGGCTGTGTATATTCTGAACATGGTTCTTTCAAAGTCAGTAGAAACTACTCCTTATGCGAAGTGGAAAGGGCGCAAGCCCAGTTTCTCACAGTTTCGAATATGGGTAGTCCTGCACACATGTTAGTGCAAGAAGCTGGCAAGTTAGAGACACGTTCAAAAGCATGAGTGTTTGTTGGCTATCTCAAGGGAACGAAAGCTGGATTATTTTAAAGTCCTGAGGATCAGAAGGTGATCGTTAGCACGAATGCTAGATTCTTGGAAGAAGACAATATTATGAATCATAAGCCTACAAGTAGACTAGTCTTAGAGGAGTTGAGGGGTGAAGTTGACAGTTCCCCACCGAGTGCGTAAGTAGATACATCACATAATACTGCAACACGTGACACTGAGAGTGTACCAGTGCAGACAGTACCTCATCGTAGTGGGAGGGTTTCTCAGTTACCCGACCGATGGATAGGTCTTGGAGAGTCTAAGGGTTCAGTTCCAGAAAACTTAGAATCGGACCCAAGAACCTACAACAAGGCACTCCAAGATACAGATGCAGAGTCATGGAAAGTTGCAATGAATGCTGAAATGGGGTCAATGGACTCTAATCAGGTCTGGGATCCTGTAGAACCACACGATGCAGTATGACCCACTAGATGCAAGTGGATCTAAAAGAGAAAGAGAGAATCGGATAGTGAGGTGCAAACCTTTTCAAAGCAGGCTTGTTGCGAAAGATTATACCAGATTTGAGGGTATAGAATATGATGAGACCTTTTCGCCAGTAGTTATGCTTAAGTCCATTCAGATTCTCTTGGTTGTAGCTGCTTATATGGATTGTGAGGTCTGGCAGATGGATGTCAAGACGACTTTCCGTAATGGAAACCTTCAGGAAGACATCTATATGGAGCAACCATTGGGATTCATTGCTGAATGTCATGAACATCTCGTGTGTAAGCTTAATCGGTCCATTTATGGTCTGAAGCAAGCTTCGAGGTCTAGGAAAATTCGATTCGATGAGGAGATCAAGCCATACGGGTTCACTCAATGTCCAAATGAGCATTGCGTGTACAAGTAAATCAGTGGAAGGGTGGTGGTGTTATTTGTGTTATACGTGGATGACATACTTCTTATTGGAAACAGTAAGAAGGAGTTGTCAGACGTAAATGTGTGGTTGTCTAAGCAGTTTGATATGAAGGACTTAGGAGAAACGGGACACCTTATTGGTATTAGGGTCGTTCGAGACCGTAAGGAGAGAATGTTGTGCTTATCCCTGTCTTCATACATAGATACTGTCTTGGCTAGGTTCAGCATGCAGGATTCCAAGGAAGGTACCTTGTCTTTTAGGAAAGGAATCCCTCCCTCTAAGGAGATGTCTCCCAAGACGTCTCAAGAGATTGAGGACATGAAGACAGTTCCTTATGCATCGGCAGTAGGAAGTCTTATGTATGTTATGCTTTGTACCATGTCAGATATCAGCTACGTCGTTGGCTTAGTAGCTAGATATAAAAGTAATCCGGGTAAGGAACATTGGTCTGCGGTGAAGCATATACTCAAATACTTGAGAAAGACTAAGGAGTACATGTTAGTTTACCGTGCAGACAGCTTGTTACCTCTGGGTTACAGTGATTCTAATTTCAAGTCAGATAGGGACGAGAGTAAGTCAACCTCAGGTTATATGTTTACCTTGGGAGGTAGAGCCATTTCATGGAGGAGTGCTAAGCAGAAATGCGTGGCAGACTCCACCATGGAAGTCGAGTACATAGAAGCCTTAGAGGCAGCGAAAGAGGCAATTTAGCTCAGAAAATTCTTAGTGGACTTAGAGGTGATTCTGAGTTTGCCACGTGGTATCACCGTGTACTGTGATAATAGTGTACCAGTAGCAAACTCAAGGGAACCACGAGCCCACAGAGCAAGCAAACACATAGAGCGCAAGTACTATCTGATTAGAGAGATAGTTGGTAGAGGAGACGTTGATGTTTTCAAGATTGCATCTGAGGACAACCTAGCTGATCCTTTCACGAAGAGTTTACCGGATAAGGTCTTATTCAAACAGGTAACAGGAATGTGAGTCAAGTGCATAGCGATATGATCGACATAGGTCTTTTAGAATAACAGATTGATAGGACTATACTTGTAAAAACGAAAGCTTTAAGTATAAGTGGGAGATTGTTAGTGTTATATACTGAAATCTTGGCATTGGATGATATTGCACTTTTACCCTTTATGAATGAGAAACATGTTAGATTAAACAAGTTTTACGTTCCATTGTTTTTCATTAGATAGTGTGGATCGTCATCGGGCGAACCAAAGATCATACTATCAGTTACCCGCAAAAGAAGAATTAATGGTTCACAACCTAGATTGACATGAACAACCCATCGTGAACAGTTGTAGTTTCAACCGTACAGTTTGTCTTGACTGATTAGTTGTACTAGTACATTTATGTATTGAACAGGATCCCAGTGGAGCATTTCGTTTTATACTGATGGTCGTAAACGAACTAGGTCTCGGTTAATTACTGCGTGCTCTTTACCCGTAAGATATTAAACAGGCATATATGTGTAGTACTTATTACTTTGATTCACATGGGTGAGGCTTAGTGAATTGGGCCAATGGACCCGCTGTCTTGAGTAATATTACTGCATGTAGGATGTATTGTTAGGATATTTACGGTCACCATGTTCGTTAATTTGATGATGACCCTAGAGTGAGTTCATGAAGGATTATTATGCTAAACACTGCAGATGGATTAAATTCTGACATAGTAATAATTTGATGAACGAGCACTAGCTTCAGTGAAAAAATAATAAATTAATTAATTCTTGATTAACAGTAATCAAATTAATTAATGGACAATATATCTTAAAGATGGGGAGATAAATCGAGTAATTATTATTGGAGTCTCAATTGTAAATTGGGCTAGGAAAAGGGAGTGCAATAATATTATGTTGGTGGCCCATTTAATATTATTTAATTAATTAAAATAAATGGCTTGGTCCACAAGTATTTTAATTAATTAAGGAGTCCTTCTCCTAATCTTCTAAGGGTCCCTACTGTAGTTCTATATATACATCATTAAGCTTATGGGAAGAGAACAAAATTACACAAACACGTGAAATCGGTCGCCGCCCATATGCTCTCTCTAAGTTCCCATTCGAGTTTTATCTTCTTCTTGTTGTTCCACTCGTACAAGATTAAGAGGTGTTTGAGATATACAGTAGAAGATCTGTAGGTAAACCGAGACGAAATATATATTTACTTACAGAACTAACCGGAGGTCTGATCAAGACATGCAGCACACCCAGACGACCGTCCCGTCTGGACGAGAGCTTTCCAACGCTGCCGAGATCGCAGCCATCCGACGCTGCATCCGCCCTCATGCGCTGCCGCAAGCTCCCAGGACTCTAAGCTTGTCTTGATCCGTTTGCACCCGTTTGATCTAGTTTTCGATCTGATCTTGTTCGTGCTACCCTAGGACACAATTTGCAGTCAACTTTTCATTGGTGTGCTGTGTACATTCATCCAGAAGATCAGCGAGATAGCCATAAATTTTACGTATATTTTCTACGCAAACCTTTAGATCCGTTGCGCATAGGTTTACGTTTGCTATTGAATTCGTGACATGTACATAACGAGATCCTCATAGATCCCAACATTTCTGTCCACACGTGATGGGTGCCGCAGAAAGAGCCGCGACGTGGAGGTCTGCTAGTGTCACGGAGTGAGATGCTCCGCGGGCGTGGCGTGCAAACATGAGTCTCTAAAAGCCCGTGACGGGCGTCATGGCGCGGGGGTCTGGTGCGGCAGTCTGGGACTGCTGGCCTTCATGCTCGACTTCGCGACTCGAATTCGTTCGAGCTCATTAGGACTTGAAATTTGATTCCGTTTTTCCTGCTTGTCGCCAACGAACTCATCTAATTAATTGTGCTCACACGTCTAATTCATCCTTGAAAATAAATCCTCCCGAAACTCCTGACCTGCACACTAAAAACGGAAACAAAAATAGAGTAAATCGAGAAACGACCGAAAAAACACAGAAAGCTCCAAATAGAGGAAAACATGAAACAAAACACACAATGAACTAAAAACGAACGAAAGGACCTAAAAAGGGGGAAAAAGAAAATATAAATAATAAGCAAAAATGCAACAATAATGAGACAAACAACTCCTCACACTAAAACCTTTGTTCGTCCCAAAAAAAAAATGCAAACGAGCATGGACAACAGTTTCTAATACGACATGTCTCAAATTATTAACTTAGCTGAGGAGGCTTCTAATGACCAATACAACACACTTCAATTACAACTCGAATGCTACGCTATCAGAATATAGACTCTCAAGCATGAAATATAACATATATATGTCTCACTCAGTTTCTTATATGAATACAAAATGGGTACACTCGAATTGGTCAGTGATCCTGTTTCAACATAAATTTGCCAATTGTCTAATTCATACTTTAAAACGATCGAAGTCCATGAATTTGTAAATCGAAAGGACTTTTGGGGTTATAGTGCAGGCATTTTGCACAGGAGGAAAACAAATATAAAGATAAAGTGACATAAATAAACAATCAGACTCTCGAGCACATAAATTACTCGAGTACCTTGCCACCCATCCGTAATCAATATATAACTAATCACTTTAACCAGAAACTCCATACACTACTCACACATGTTCAAGTTGAAATGCAAATGAAGTACTTGACTGTTTTTCTCTTATGTATACATATTTATTTATTTAGGGATTTGACTTTTTCCTAACAAGATTGAAAGGTAAGGACGACATTCTGTAGGTTTAAATATTGGTGGTCATCCAAGTATCCTAGAGTGGTTTTCCAATACCCATTACTCCTGAAAGTGAATCAACAAGTAAGCGTAGTAGAACTATTTTTGCTCGTCTTGCGAGTTCTCATTTATTTTTACAATCAAGCACTAAAAATGCAGCTTAATCAAGTTCTAAACCTCATCCAAACATAGAAAGCTCCTTCATCATCACAAGGTATACCATCAAATCTCAAATAGTTTAATTAAATCGGTTGACAAGAAACCCAGTTCAAAGCTCAACGGGCTACTAATAAAAATATACTTTAATGGGCAAAGAAAAAGGCAAACGAGCAATTTCAAAAAAATACCTCAATAATTTTCACAAATCACTATTTTAATCAATTCATTTCAAAACAGATTCAAAGCATGTTCTGATCACCCAAGAATCTGATCAATGTCTCACAAGAAACAAAATAAGGCTTAAACCTCACTAGGTAAATAAATGTCCAACAAAACGGCAAATCAAGTTAATCAAGGTATGCCAGTAATGATCATTATCACATCTCCTCAACTTCATCAACAATCAACAACCAATCTCAAAATTCACCATAGTCTATATTCGCAAAACACACAAACTAACTCTAGACTAGACACCAAACAAAAGAAAAGGATGAAAATAACCTAAGAGAACTAGACCTGGTCAACCACGTAAGCACAAAATCATGCAAAAACTCCTCAACACTTAAAACCAAACAATGTCCCCATTGTCGATCATCAGTATTATGGCAGTTTACCCACGTAATCAACCAACCATAAAAAGAACATACCAAAACACAAAAATAAAGAGAAGGGAAAAGTAAAAACGTACAGGGCACAGTGACTAGATGAGTCACTGTGAATCCGGTGGTGCTGGTGGTGGGTGAAGGTGTTCAGACCCCGATCAGCGGAGGGCGTCCGACCTATCATATATCACGTCCCATTGGGACCAGGGCAGTTCCATTGAACTCGGCTTTGGAAGGGCAGTGTGGCAGTTGGTATTGCACTCTATCTCGATATGGACATGGTTCTGCAATGACTTCTTCGCATATTCTCCCATACACGCTTCATCAATAATCTGCTCCATCACCCTAATGGTCTTGCATTCTTCCACAAAATTTACCTGCGGCTCAGGATGGGTCTATCGGACGGAGATGGCGATGGACTCACCCAACACCGTCATGTTCAGCATCCCACTCTTGACATCGATCATCATGTTCGTGGTAGCCATGAATTGTCATCCGAAGAGAATGGAATGCCCCTTCCCATTGTCTTGTACTTCTTCCACATCTAGCACAATGAAGTTTACAGGGACAATCATCTTCCCAACTCGAACAATTACATCCTCCACAATTCCTTCAGGTTGATGGAGCGAATGATCGACAAGCTGTAAGCGCATCCTGGTGGACTTAAATCACCGAGTCTAAGTTGTCGATAAATAGAAAGGGGCATGAGATTTATGCCCGCTCTAAGGTCGATCATATGAAAGGCCTCTATCGCACTCCCGAAGGCTACATTAAATGAAACCCCCGAGATCTTTTTCTTTCCTTGGCAAGTCATGCTGAAAGAGACTCGTCACCTTGCATATGAGCATCTCATCGCTGCTCTCGAGTCACTTCTTCCTCATCGTCCATTCTTTGAAAAGTCTTGCATAACCCAGTATCTTCTTCATCACATCAATAGACGATATGTCACCATTCGCCTTCTTCAACATTAAAGGTCTCACATTATCTGATGGCCCTTTTCTTCCAAGAGTCGGCTTGGGAAGAGAATCCTCAACCTGTATGGGTTAGGGGACTTGTGCAAGGTTGGCTTGATAGGCGGTGTCACCGGGGCCTCTTCTTTCTGTTCTTGCTTCTTTATACCCTCGTTTTCTTCTTTCTCCTCTTCTCTCACTATCTTCCCCTAAATGTCGGGAATAATAACAGTCACCGCATCACATGCTCTGGCTGAATCCACAACTTTCCCTTGCTCAATTCAGTCTCGACGCTTACCCGTGTAGCCAATTGTCCCACTTGCATCTGGAGACACTTAATGGAGGCTTCATTGGTCATAGTCTGCTTCTCGTTGTTGGTGAAAAACTTTAGGGTCTTATCTAGATTCTTATCTGTGCTCGGCGGGCTCTTTGACATGGGAAGAAATCCGAGAACTTTGTTCTGTTACATTAGCTTCATTTGTTGTTGATTGTCAATAATTTGAGGATCTGTCCAGCTTCCTGCATTGGCAACCCTATCATTTGCCCTCTTTTGTTGCTGCTGCTGGGAAACAAAGTTAGTTTGTGGTAGCTGTTGATAATTGTTGTTAGCCCATGAAAAGTTTGGGTTGTTTCTCCACCCCCAATTGTAAGTTCTCGAGTAGGGTCATTCCCAGGCCGATTCTAATACCCTTGCAGGGCATTCGCCTCAGTATTCTGTCCTCCATAACTCAGCTCAACGACCGATGGGCACACTTTAGACTCGTGCCCTTAAACACCACATGCGCCGCACACGTTCACGTCCATAGTCTGAACCAGTAAAGCTCCTCTAGCATTCAGTAGCCTCATCTGCTCGGTGAGATCGACTATATGCTGGGCCATCAAGTTGTTGCTTGATCTAACGTCATTCACCTTTGACTGCTTTCCTCGGATGCTCTTTTGAGACGAGTTCGTACTCATCGTCTCGTAAATATCTGTCATCTCCTCAGCCATTTTTGCTCTGATATCCCTTCTAACTGCATTGTCCACCATGTACTGCAAGTTTTGGTGGAGGGAGTCGTAGAAGCAATTTGCCAATAACCTCGGAGAAAGGTTATGATGTGGGCATTTTCGTTAGAGACCTTTGAACTGCTCCCAGGCCTCGTGAAGAGGCTCATTCGACAACTGAGCAAAAGAGACTATCTAAGATCGGAGCTCTTGCATTTTCTGATGGGAGTAGTACCTCTCGAAGAACTTGGAATACATCTCAGCCCAAGTGGTATGAGAGACTGTCATGAGGCTCATGAACCACACCTTGTCCCGGTCTTTAAGAGTTTCTGAGAAGCACCGCATCTTTAGTTCGTCCTCCCTCAGTCCGTGTAAAGGGAACATCTGGAGGACATTGTGAAACTAACGGATGAAATGAAACGGATCCTCATTTGGAAGTCCATGGAATAATGGTAGCCGGTTGTAATGAACCATTTTTAATTCATAGTTTCAGGCGGCTTGCCCCAACCAGATACATGATGTAATCGGCCCGATCATTGGTTGGGCTAAGTCTCGGAGGAGATCACGTGAGGGTTGCTTTAGAGGCATCTCCGGGTTACTTCCTGCTGATGATTCAGGGATATGTTCGTCCAAAAGCTCCTTCAAGCTCTCGTTAAAGGATTCATCAACTGGGGAAAGTATACGTCCACTCTTGGTTTGCATACACTCAAACAAGCAAAGGGATGCGAGCACCAATAATAGATGAAAGAAAATAACACAAAAATAAACACACTAGAAAAATAAAAACATCTAAGAAAAAAGAATCCAAACAAAGAGAAACACTAAAAATAAGAAAAATCACAAAAAATAAAGAGAAACACAAAATATAAGAAGAATAGGCGCACAATATAAGTCTTAAACCCTCCCCATCACGATGCCAAATTTATTGTATCAAATTATCTTTATTTACCGAGTACCGAATCATAAGACTCGTTTCTCGGGTCGATCTCACAAGGAAGGTTAGGACGCATTATAATGCACGTTTATTCAAAGACAAAAATTCCTAAACATTCTATTTGAAAGATTGGGTTGGATTTTATTTATCAACTACGAAAATTCAAACAAGTAAATTGAAATGTCAAGCAACGACGAGGACTAAACAAGGATAAAGAAGCTAGGGAGTCGGGGATATCTGTCTTGGTTCGAAATGCAATTAACAGACAAGTGATCGTTCGGTTAAATGGTTAAATGATTCGAATAACCTACTCGTTCAGAGATCCATCCTAAATAACTCTTCGTAACAAGAGGACAAATGTAAACATCAAATTAATAAGTCATTTAACACGTAGGCAATATAATTACGAACAAGCCTATTTTATAGGATCAACTACTCCCCTTTCGGCTCTAAGGGTCGATTAAATTAGACTAGAGAGTGATTAACCGACTAGTCAAATAGAATAAACAACATCGTGCGAGAACAAATTGAAATCAATTGAAAATCATTTGGAAATTGAAGTGTCGCCCTTCAATAATTCTCATAGTTCAAGTACGATAATAAGAAAACCCTATTAAAAATCAACTCGTATAAATGGAACAATCGACGAGCACGATAATCACAACTGAAATCAAAACATCATCCTCTATTCCCTAGCAATTGAATTTAGCCACTCATATTCAATTCAACATCAACAATCTCAACAATCAACACAAGAACAGTCATGGATTAAAGGAATAGAAAATCTTTCGATCAAACAAAAATTGAGAGTTGAATCTGAAATACAAGATTAATCCAATAGCAATGAAGAAATCCAAGTTGAATTTCGTGTTCTATGATGAAAATTATGAAGAGTGGAAAGAAAACGAGTTGATGAAATGAAGGGGGTAAGGTTTTTTGTTCTGGAGAGAAAAGATGCTTTTCTGCGAAGTCCCGATCACATATTTATAAGAGTAGAAGGCCACGACGTGAGAGGCTAGGCGCGCGGCGTGGATGGACCAGGTGCTGCGACGCGGCAGTTTTGGCGCGGCACAAGGGTGAGTGTTGCTGCAGCGTGGTGTGATGGGCGCGGCGTGGAGGTGTGGGAAGGAGCACGCTCTGTCGGGTCGTGGAGTGCGGCGCGGTATAGAGGCGTGGCAGTGTCGTGGCATGGCGCAGTGTTTAAAAGGTCTGGGAGCCTCTGTCTAGGTTTAACGGGTGGCGCGCGAAGAGTTGCGACGTGAAGGTCTGCTAGTGTCGCGACGTGAGCTGCTTTCCAGGCGTGGCGTGCAAACAGAAGTCTGTGAAGTCCCGTGACGGGCATCATGACGCGGGGGTCTGGCACGGCGGTTTGAGGTTGCCGGCTTCCGTGCGCGACTTCGCTACTCGGGTTTGTTCAAGCTCATTTGGACTCGGAACTCGATTCTGTTTTTTCCTGCTTGTCGTCAACGAAATCCTCTAATTAATTGTGCTCACACGGCCAATTCAACCTTGACAATAAATCCTCACGAAACTCCTAACCTGCACACCAGAAACAGAAATAAAAATGAAGAAAATCAAGAAACGATCGAAAAACACAAAAAGACTCAAAATAGAGAAAAACATGAAACAAAAC
>CACSLK010006441.1:2612423-2623590 GCA_902706635.1 Striga hermonthica
AATCGAGAATACACTACAGTCTTTTTCCAAGTGGGGTCTCACTGCCAGTCTAGACCATGAACAAATAGTTTAGTCTTATAAGGAACCGATAGGTGATCTTTCTGTTCGAAACTCTTCGAACCACACTACCTCAATATTAGACATGGAGTATGTATTGCATAAATAAATAAACTGCAAACATATGTACGTTGACCAAAACATGATTGCCAGATCAAAATGGAATTGATAGAATCTGCAAAACACAGCTTTTACAGCATACCTCTAACATTCCAAGGGGTGGGCATGTGGTCGACAACGTCCACGCATCCAGGCTGGACGACCACAATATTTTCAGAACATCCCTTGGGGTGGGCAAATGAGAAGACCAAAGCCTTTCGTTTTTGGAACACCCCGACCAAGGGGTGGGCGAAGGTCGCTTGTTTTAGGAATATTCCAAGGGGTGGGCATGTGGTCGAAAACGTCCACGCCTCCGGGCTAGACGATCACAATGTTTTCGGAACATCCCTTGGGGTGAAAAAGTGAGAAGATCAAAGCCCTTCGTTTTCGGAATACTCTGACCAAGGGGTGGGCGAAGGTCGCTTGTTTTTGGAACATTCCAAGGGGTGGGCATGTGGTCGACAACGTCCACGCCTCCGGACTGTACGACAACAATGTTTTCGGAACATCCCTTGGGGTGGGCAAGTGAGAAGACCAAAGCCCTTCGTTTTTGGAACACCCGACCAAGGGGTGGGCGAAGGTCGCTTATTTTCAGAACATTCCAAGGGGTGGGCATGTGTTCGACAACGTCCACGCCTCCGGGCTGGACGACCACAATGTTTTCGGAACATCCCTTGGGGTGGGCCAGTGAAAAGACTAAAGCCATTCGTTTTCGGAACACCCCGACCAAGGGGTGGGCGAAGGTCGTTTGTTTTCGGAACATTCCAAGGGGTGGGCATGTGGTCGACAACATTCACACCTCCGGGTTGGACGACCACAATGTTTTTGAAACATCCCTTGCGGTGGGCAAGTGAGAAGACCAAAGCCCTTCGTTTTTGGAATACCCCGACCAAGGGGTGGGCGAAGGTCGCTTGTTTTCGGAATATTCCAAGGGGTGGGCATGTGGTCGACAACGTCCATGCGTCCAGGCCGGATGACCACAATATTTTCGGAACATCCCTTGGGGTGGGCAAGTGAGAAGACCAAAGCCCTTCGTTTTCGGAACACCCCGACCAAGGGGTCGGCGAAGGTCGCTTGTTTTCGGTACATTCTAAGGGGTGGGCATGTGGTCGACAACGTCCACGCTTACGGGCTGGACGACCACATTGTTTTTGGAACATCCCTTGGGGTGGGCAAGTGAGAAGACCAAAGCCCTTCATTTTTGGAACACCCCGACCAAGGGGTGGGCAAAGGTCGCTTGTTTTCAGAACATTCCAAGGGGTGGGCATGTGTTCGACAACGTCCACGCCTCCGGGCTAGACGACCACAATGTTTTCAAAAAATCCCTTGGGGTGGGCAAGAGAGAAGACCAAAGCCCTTCATTTTCGGAACACCCTGACCAAGGGGGTGGGCGAAGGTCGCTTGTTTTCGGAACATTCCAAGGGGTGGACATGTGGTCGACAATGTCCACGCCTCTGCGCTGGACGACCACAATGTTTTCGAAGCATCCCTTGGGGTGGGCAAGTGAGAAGACCGAAGCCCTTCGTTTTTAGAATTTTTGGAATCCAGTTGCGAGGATAATTATTTATTTTGAATTCTGGATTGAAACTTGTTTTAATTATGTAAAATCTGTCCCTTGCTGAAAATTGGTATGCATACTCCTGTTATGTTGTATTATGTGGCATAAAAATCTCAAGATTTATTGAATCATTATTGTAGGTTTTTATTGAAAACATAATTTCTGCTGAATTTTGCAATAGTTTCTATTAATCTTGTGTTTGGTGTTTGGAGCTGGAAATTTTATATGTTGTGCCACGTAGGCTGAAGTTGTATGTGTTAAAATTTTAGGACTTGAATCGTTCGTTAGGTCAGGTAATGAATTCATGCTTGTTTTTTGCTGAAATATTGTTTTAATTATATAAAATCGCATGTTTAAGTGCTATGGCTGAAACTTGGTGGATTTGATTTACTCAGTGACGTCTATTATGTTTCCAAATTTCAAATTAAAATTTGTTCGTTTGCCTGACCAACTTGAATATGTGATATTCTTGTCAATTTTCGCAATATTAAGCTCATTATGTTAAAGTCTGAATTATCATGTAGCTTGCATATGTGTTGCCATTGTTTCTTGTCTTGGTCGACCCTTACTTGAATTTATGTGTTCTTTCCATGATTGGATTCAAATCGAGTCTGAGTGCTACTTCCAAGTGTTCTAATGTCCACAGAACTCCACGAACGACTTAGTTGAATCAAGTTCGACTAAGTATGATTTGTGCTTTCCTGTTTAGGTCAAGATAAGATGTTGATTGTAGTATCTTGACTAATTGTAGGTGCTTGACGATCCGAGCTCTCTGCCTACACTTATGTTAGTGCTATCTCTTGCTATTCCCTTTGGGCTTACTTATAATCATATTTGTGCCATACATGGTAAGTGTTTAGTTGGTATGATCAATGTTTGCATGTGAACCATGTGGCATATCGATGCGAGATGTTACGGTCGTTGGTACAGTTGTCCCCGTCGAATTACGGTATGGTTGCCCTTGCGAGGAAAGTCACCTTAAGACCTAATGAAATCTCGTGTCCTTGCATGGCATGCACTCCCGCCGTTAGGGTATATGCATCCGCTTTCCGGGATGAGACATGATGATGATTGATTTATATTCATACTGCGACCATACCATCTTAAAATTCTATTGTTTATGTGCATAGTGGTGAGCACTACGGTTTCATTTGTGCTTACTCCCACCTGCTCTTCATGGATACAGGTTAAACAGTTGTTGGGTGACGAGGCAAAGACGAGTGGGTGGTCTTTATTTATTTCATTTACTTTCGCATTTTATGAACTATGTTTGAGGCGTATGAGGCATGTTGAAAACTGTTTTCGAAACTTATATTTTTGGTTTTGAAATATTCATGTTTCTTGGATTTATGAGATTCCGATTATGCATGCTTTTATGACTAAGTCGAATATTATGTGACATGTTATGAAACAAGTTAATAAAAACCTTGTGAAATCGGGTAATGAATCCCCGTGCATCCAGATAAGACTTGGATTATGCAAAATTGTTGAATAATGCCCATGAATTTCGAAAATGAGTTCGAAAAATGTTTATTTGATATTTGGAAAGCCCAGGATTTCTTAAAAATCAAAGTGGGACGTTACATAACGGGTGCCGCGTGAAGAACCACAGCGTGGAGGTCTTCTAGTGTCGCGGCGTGAGCTGCTCCACGGGCATGGCGAGCGAATAGGAGTCTTTGAAGACCCGTGGTGGGCATCACGGCAGTTTGGGGCTGCTGGCTTCCCTGCGCGACATCGCGACTCGGGTTTCGTTCGAGCTCATTTTGACTCAGAATTTGATTCCGTTTTTTCCTGTTTGTCGCCAACAAACTCCTCTAGTGAGTTGTGTTCACACGATTAATTCATCCTTGAAAGTAAATCCTCCCAAATTTTCTGACCTGCACACCATAAACGGAAACAAAAACGGAGAAAACTGAAAAACGACTGAAAAACACAAAAAGACTCCAAATAGAGGAAAGCATGAAACAAAACACATAATGAACTAAAAACGAATGAAAAGACTTAAAACTGGGGAAAAAGAAAGGATAAATAATAAAGAAAAATGCAACAAAAATGGGACAAACATATTCTCATTCCATTCGTTCTTCAAGCGACACTTACGAAGTTCGACTCTACCGTGCTTGCTTTTGTCGACTTGGACCGATCTCAAACTATGCTTTTGAGTAATTTTCTCTATCGACGAGGATTATTTGGGAGAGTACCCCATTAGAGGGTAAGTTTCGAGCTTTGGTGGATCGATTGGCTCATTGAAAGTGATGAGCCTCACTCTCTCTTATGATGGAACACAATATCCCGAACGAGTGAGGACATCAATGATTTGGTTGTTAGAGAAATCTCCTTTCTTGACAATTCGGCCTTGCACTCTACATTAGATACGTCAAACCTTTCTTCTGATGATTGTGATTTGAGTTCGATTTCTATTGTTGAAAGTGAGTATGTAGAATCGGCTGTTGAATAGTGTATGTCTGGTTGGTTGTGCCTATTCATGAATTTGGTGGATCTAATGGACTTAACCATGATCGGGAGGATAACTTTTAGGAGGATGATGAGTTAGTTCATGATGTTGTAGAGTTTGTTGAGGAGAATTATGAGCCAATGTGCGATGTCGTGGACCCACAATTGGCGTTAATTGGTGATCCAGCTCGCGATGCTGAGTATGAAGTGGTCACTATGCCTTTCGGGTTGTCGTTTCGTGTTATTGAGGATCGTGACCATTTTGAGGAGTTTAGTGCATTCACGCCAATGCTCTCGATGCTTAAGATCGTTGAGTACACATCTAAGATGATACTTGTGATGACCGAGATTGATTCGACGTACTGCACGGACTGTTGCGTATTTCCGTAGGTCGATGATGTGGCGTTGGCTCATAAGGATTTATCCCTTCTCTTGATGATTGTTGATATCTGTGCTTGGATTCACAAGAACTTGGCCACGAGAGTTTATTTAGCCTGCCTTTGTTCCGTATACCATCTCGTCTACCTTTTGAGAATACAGATTCGTGGCATGATCGACATTTCTTCTTGGACCCCCGTTAATTTTGGTGACATCAAGCTCAAGAAGATAAAATGAACACTTTATGGGAGGCAACCCACAGTTTTTGCTTTTTCTTGTTTTTCACTTGTTAGCCTATGAATTTTGTACAAATGTTTTTGTTAAAGTAGCATTGAGAAGCCCTTAAAGTTGTGTGAAAAAATCATTTTGAAAAAGCTTGGGTTGTGGCCTTAGACCCAAGTATATAATGCATTTTTATCTTCGAAAATTTCAGCTTAGTAGCCTCTGAAATTCTAGTGTTTTGATGTCCTAAAAATGTTTGGAAAAAATTGAGAAGTGGTTTCAAAATGGCTTAGTTTATTTTGCAAAAGTTGATATGTTGCACCCTCAACTTTTAAACCAAATACTCTTTTAAAAATCAAAGATTTCATCCCAAAAATTATGTTTTTATGCTGGTCATGAGATGACGTGGATGTGTCAGATGGTTTTTAGAATCGAATGTCGCTTGAGCCGGGTCAAAGCAGCCTGAGTCGCTGGTCGCGCTCGCTCCCAGGCGTGCAACGCGAGGCATGTCGTGCGTGCTACTTGCCGTGAGACCCCGCGCACCAAAATACCCGTGCAACACCGTAGCTATCTGATCCCGTGTGCGCGTTTATCCCCACATCCTTCTGGTCATCCGCAGCGTCCCAGCGGCCAACACCTGCATCACAATGGACCCCGAGACACTCTACCAACCAGCGAGCGTATTTCCTCGTGTAACCTCAAGCTCAACAGACTCGTTCGCGTGTAGGCACTCTAGGCCAAACCGCAACGTTGGACAATTCCAGGACCTGCGAGTAGGGGAACGCTTGTAGACGATCTGTTGCGCTAGTACCTAATTGACCAGTGCAAGCCGCGGTCGAGCATGACATCGCCCAACCGCACCGGGACTGAGCCCAGCCGCACCCGGACTAAGCCCAAGCCATTTTAAATGTCCAAAGCCATTTTAATTGTTCAGAGTCATTTTTAGAATTTTTGAAATTATTTTTTAGCCTTGAACTTAATTTTAAGCCGAGTATCAAATTTAGTTTCGAAAACCATTTTACGGGCTTTTCCAAATGTCTTAGTCGAGAGTTCTAATATCTAAGAAAATTTTCTTATGTCTTGAACCTTAAGCTAAATTTTTTTTCAAAATAGTTAATTGGTTTACCAAGTCGAGATAAATAATTTATTCAAGTTATACTTTGATAATGTAGATTCCGAGGAGTCGAGCCCTTATGTTTCATAGAAGCATCAACTTCTTCATTTTATAGTATCAGGTTGGGAAGTCTATGTCATGTTTAATTCGTTATAATTATTGTGATGATTATGGTTACTGTGTGTTTCATGAATGATTCTACCTATGAGACGACGAAGCGCCAATAAGATAGCAAAGTTCTTGTGATTGGCCTTGCCTATGAGACTTCTAAAATAATCACCCTACTTGTGATTGGCAATGCCTATGAGATGGAAAAATAATCACATTGCTTCTGATTGTCCTTGCCTATGAGACGCTAAATAATCACACTGCTCTTGAGTGGCAGCACCTATGAGATGATGACATGTTAACCTTGCATATGAGACGACATTTTTAGTATTAGTGTTGCATGCTAAAGTCATGGTATCTTATAATTATATTGAATGATTGCATAGTATTGACTCAAGGTGGGCCAATTGTTTGCTCACACCGTAAAATTTACCTTTTTCAGGTTGAGCAATTGGGCGTGGGCCCTGGATGGCTAGTGGTGATCATATTTATTTATATTGAGATTGTTCCGCAAGTTTTACAAACTCTTTTTATTTTTCCTTCCATGTGAACTAGATTTGAGTTTGTTTGAGAATTATGAGTTTTTATTTTGAAAGTATAATATTTCTGAGCGCTCTAATTGTCTTAAATTGTTGAGAAAAAATGTACATTTTTGGGCATTAGTGCCCTAAGGACCTAATCATGAGGCTTGGGTTGCAATAAATAAATAAAGAATATTTTAGCAAGTTTGAGAAAACAAGAAAGAAAGAGAAGTTTTATAAACATGGGAAAAGAGAGTCTTTAGAAAGTTTATGAAAGAGGGTATTAGTAGTTTCCTAAGAAAAGATTTATTTGAAAAGGTTAAATTATTTATGAAAATCCTTGTATTTTCTAATGTTAAGTAAGTGGGCGCTACAACATCGTATCACTACAGGTCTATGATTTTGTAGACTTGCAAAGTTTTCAATGTTTTAGAAAATTTCGAAAGGTTTTTTTTTTTAAAAAAAAGTTTGAAGTATGGCCACCCGCCTCCGTGTGCCGCGCCAGCTCTGAGGAAAGTATTGTGAGATGTTTTTGTATTGAGATGTCTAAGTTTTGAGCTAGATATGAGATTTCATGTTTGACTTTAGATTGGGGCCTAGAAATTTACCATCAATTTTTTAAAGGGCTGGAACTCTAGCTAATATTCGAGTTTTGAACTCTAGCTAGGTTGTTTTGTGTTTTTATATAGATTCTACTCTTTTTGCTACTAATGGCAACAAGTGGTAGAGGAAGAGGAGCTAGAGGTAGTGTACCGTTGGACCTTCTAAACCACCAAAATCCGCTTGTGTCGGGCCTGAACCAGGGCCAACTTGTAGCCCACTTCTACAACTTGTGCCCATCAAATTTCTCTGGTCAGGAAGGGCCACTCGCAGTTGATTATTGATTCTTAATCTTGGAGCGTATCTTAGACGTGCTACCTTGCAAGAACCAGCAAATGATCACTTGTGCCCAGTTCCAAATGATGGGAGATGCAACTAGATGGTGGTCTAACTACTGGAGACTTAGGTTGGCTGAGTGTGCCGCCCTAACTTGGAACTGAATGAATGAGCTTATCATGGAGAAGTTCTACCCTCTCCATTTCCGTGAGCAGATGAAGAGGCAATTCTGGGATGTGAACCTGGAAGGTTTCATCGTAGACAAGTACGAGCGGGATTTCACCCTATTGAGCTAGTTTGTTGTGCACCTCGTAGACACCAAGAAGAAGAAGCCTCATCGTTTATCGAACGGGCTTTAAGTGTATATCTGATATATGTTGGTTGGCCATGGATTTCTTTCTTCTGCTAAGATAGTCCTACGAGTTCAGCATATCTCTGCAAGTCAGGGTATGAAGTTTGCAAGAGCAAAAACCTTGATAGTTCAGCAGTTAGCAACAGTACAGCCAGCCGAGAATGGCGGCAAGAGAAACCGGAACATGGAGCATGATCAGCTGAGAGGCAAACGGGGTGGTAAATACATACGTGGCGACTGACCCCCTGAATAGAATGTCTAGAAGGCATCGAATAGACCGTCGCAGTGTGACAACTATGGCAAAGCTCACGTAGGAGACTGGCTAGCAGGCCTGCGAGTCTACTACCAATGCAAGAAGCCTGAACACTTCATTTACCAATGCTCGGAGCACGGACAACCGCAGGACCAACAACAGCAGAACCAACAACAGCACCACCAGCCTCAGTAGGAATAACCGAGGCTTGGAGGAGGAGGCAGAGAACGTGTCTACATGTTAGCCCAAAACGAGGCCGAAATGAACCAAGGTGGAAAAATTGGTCGTGCGCAAAAATAGAGTGGTGGCAGTCTCTTTTCGTTTGATTTTTCATGAGTTACAAACTTTGTCTAATTATGCTTTGAGAACATGTTGAAACTATGTTTTGAGATTTTGAGTTATTATTTATGACTAAGTACATTAAATGTTCTTCTTGTCTTATTTTGATTGCAAGAATGTGAGTCATGGGTTGTGACTTTTCTTACGTACTTGAGCCGAGAATTGGGGATTTATTCGACCATTTGAAGGGAGTCAAATTGTTCTCAAAGATTGATTGAGATCTAGCTAACCCAACTGAAATTCAAGAAGTCCATCCTGTTTAAGACGTCAACTTGTTCTCAAAGATTGATTTGTAGTGATGCCTTTTGGGTTTAGCAATGCGTCTTCGATAATTATGGGATAATTAGGCATCGTAGTTACCGATGATGCCTTAGTCTATTCTTGAAATGCCGAGTTGCATCAGGAGCATCTAAAGGGAGTGCTAGTGACAGTTAGACGAGAGAAGCTTTACACTAAGTTCTCGAAGTGTAAATTTTTTGCCAAACCAAGTTGCCTTACTCGGATACATTGTCACTGCTAATGAGACAGAGGTTGATCCGATTATGATATTTCGTGGGTCCAGTTGGCTATTACCATAGATTCATCAAGGGGAAATGCGAGATCTTTCACACCACCAGAGCCAGTAGGCTATTATCATAAATTCATCAAGGGGAAATACGAGATCTTTCGAGCCTTAACTATTTTGTTCACACGGAAAGAGCTGAATTTGGGGCAATGAAGATGGCACGAGCTCGTTAAGGACTATGATTTCACGATTAGCTACCATCCTGATAAAGCTAATGTGGTTGCTGAATGATTTATCTGAAAGGATCGCGGCGTGCTGCCCTATATGCTAACCCAAAAGGAGTAATTTGGGTGTTTTCTCGGCTAGAGTTTGAAGTAGTGGGGTCATCTTCTACAGCTAGTGGTATGTTAGAATCATTTCTTATGAGACCGGCATTACGAGTGAAGATCATAGCTTAACAACTAAATGTTCTATTCTCATGCCACATGCGATAGTTTCTCGAGTTGGCAAGATAGGAGGACTTGCAGTGGCATCCTATAGGGCTTCGTCTTCGAATAGAGGCTATGTGTTCTGAAGGTGTTGGAGTTGCGAAGGGAGATTCTAAAAGAAGCACACAGTGCCTCATACTCTGTCAATCCTAGGAATGCGAAGATGTACCAAGACCTTAAGAGGTCATTCTGGTGAAGAGACTTGAAGTAGGATGTAACGAGGTATGTGGAACGCTGCTTGGTGTGTCAGCAGGTGAAATTCGAGTGCCAAAGCCCGTCTGGTTTGCTTCATTCACTCGATATCCTCGGTGAAAGTGAGAGCATATTATGATGGACTTCGTGTTGCGCCTATCAAGATCGAGGAAGGGGAAATGATTCCATTTGTGTAGTAGTGGATCGTTTGACCAAGTCTGCAAAATTTCAGCTGGTGCAGGTGACTATGAAGATTGAGGATTATGCCCAGCCGTACATCACATATTATAGTCTAACTTCATGGAGTGCCTGTGTCGATCGCATTAGATCAAGACGCATGGTCCACTTTGATGTTTTGGAATAGTTTGCAGTGAGCCATGGGGACGAGGTTGAAGTGCAACACAACCTATCATTCTCAAACTGATAGGCATTCAGGGCGTACTATCAAGACACTAGAGGACCTGTTGAGGTCTTGTGTGCTTGATAGAGGTATTTCGTTTGAGGATTCATTGTCTTTGGTGGAGTTTGGCTATAAAAGAAGTTATTAGACGGCGATCCAGGTGGCTGTATGAGGCCTTGTATGGGCGGAGGTGTAGAACACCTTTGTTTTGAGATGAGGTCAATGAGATCCGAGCGAGGATCAAGGCAGTCCAGGACCTACAGAAGTCCTACGTCGATCAAAGGAGGGATGAGAGGTTTTGTTCGATTTGGGAAGAGGGAAAGTTGCAGCCTTGATTCGTTGGTCCTTTCGAGGTTCTAGACCGTGTTGGTGACCTAGCCAATCGTTTGTCCCTACCACGGGAGCTTTCAGGCGTGAACGACGTGTTCCACGTCTCTATGTTGAGGAGGCATGTGCATGACCCCGGGCATATAGTGACCTTCGACGATTCATGTCGGGCAGAACCTGACTTATTAGCAGGTACCGATGGCCGTTTTGGACGAAAAGGTCCACCAGTTGAGGAATCAGGACATAAGGCTAGTCAAAGTTTAGTGGAGCCGCCAGGGCGGGGCGACTTGGGAGAGCGAGACTGACTCTCGGACGATGTATCTGAATTTTATGTTTTAAGTTATTCTTTGTATTTTGTACTTTGTTTTTTTTATTTCTGAGGACATAAATCTTTGAAGGAGTGTCGATAGTAGTGCCCCATTCGATTAATAAGAAATATCTTCTTTTATTTTAATTTTATGCATTTTATTGTTTTTAATTCTCTGAGCTCGATTAAGTCCTTCGGGATTATTTAGACGTTCTTGTCTATTAATCCTTAAGTTAAATAATTTATTTAGATGTCCTCGTTTATTTAGATTCATTGAATATTTCAGCAATTCATTCGCTTTTTGAATGTGTATGGTTTTTGTCCAAAAATCAAACTTTTCTCTCTAGCCAAATTCTCGACCCAAGACCAAGGACGATCCTGCCCTTAGAGGATTTTTTTTCTCTGCCCAAAAATTCTAAGAAAATCGGACATCTTAAGACAAGGGAATCCGCCAAGTATCCTCATATTTTGGCTCCATTTGATTTTCAAATTTTAAACTTCTAAGGATCATTTTTTGGTAAAAGCTTCTATGGGAATCATTCAGCCTTCAATCAACTGGTATTGAGCTCCTTTAAATCACAAAATGCACGCCCCTCATATCCCCATTAAGGTATAAG
>CACSLK010006441.1:2667734-2678312 GCA_902706635.1 Striga hermonthica
AGGAGTTGGTCCCCACCCGCATCACTACCGGGTGGCGCATGTGCATTGATTATAGGAGACTAAACGCTGTGACCAAAAAGGACCACTTCCCATTGCCGTTTATTGATCATATTCTTGACAACCGTCTCTCGGTCCATCAGTTCTACTGCTTCTTGGATGGACTTTCTGCCTACTACCAAGTGGCCATTGCACCAGAGGATCAGCCCAAGACGACATTCACATGCCCCTTTGGCACCTTCGCTTTCAGAAGGATGCCCTTTGGCCTATGCAATGCCCCGGGCACATTTCAGAGGTGCATGTTTTCCATCTTTTCGGATTTGCTTGAGGACTGCTTGCAGGTATTCATGGACGACTTCTCTATATTTGGTAATTCTTTTTCCCATTGTCTTCGTAATTTGTCTAGAGTCCTTGAGCATTGCATTGAGTCTAATTTGACTTTGAGCTGGGAAAAGAGTCATTTCATGGTTAGAAGTGGAGTTTTCTTAGGCCATGTTGTTTCTAGTAGAGGGATAGAGGTCGATAAGGCCAAGGTAGATGTTATTGAAAAACTTCCCCCTCCTGTGAATGTTAAGGGGATTAGGAGTTTCTTGGGGCACGCGGGGTTTTATAGGCGATTTATTAATGATTTTTCTAAGGTTAGTGAGCATTTATGTCATTTGCTTGCTCAGGATGTGCCATATGTATTTGATGATGCTTGTTTGTGTGCTTTTAATGAATTAAAGAGCAAGCTTGTGAGTGCCCCTGTTGTTATTGCCCCTGACTGGTCTATTCCTTTTGAAATCATGTGTGATGCATCTAATCTTGCAGTAAGCGCCGTTTTGGGTCAACGAGTTGATAAGTTGCTTCGTGTGATTTATTATGCTAGCTTGACTCTTAAGGGGGCCCAACAGAATTATACTACCACCGAAAAGGAACTTCTAGCTGTGGTTCTCTTGAAAAATTTCAATCATATATTTTTTGGGTTCTAAGGTGATTATTCACTCTGACCATGCGGCTTTGAAGTACCTTTTGAGCAAAACTCATTCTAAACCATGGCTCATTCGGTGGATCTTGTTGTTGCAAGAATTTGATGTTGATATTAAAGATAGGAAAGGTTCTGAAAGTATAGTTGCTGATCACTTGTCACGCATAGTACCATCTGACTCATCATCTTCATTGATTGTGCATCATTCTATTAATGATAATTTCCCTTATGAGCATGCGCATGAAGTGTCGAAAAGTGTATGGTATGCTGACATTGTGAATTACTTGTGTTGTGGTAAATTGCGGCCTGATCTCTCTTCCCAAGAGAGAAAGCGTTTTGTTTTGTTGTGCAGGAGTTACTTCTGGGATGATCCTTTCCTTTTTAAGATGGGAAAAGACGAGATTCTTTGGAGGTGTGTGCCCGAGAAAGAGCAATCGGATGTTCTCGCTTTTTGCCACGAGCTCAATTGTGGAGGACATTTTGGAGGTCGGAAGACCGCCTTTCAAGTTCTCCAATCAGGTTTGTTTTGGCCAACTCTCTTTAGAGACGCTCATAGTTTTTGCAAATCTTGTGATAGATGCCAAAGACTTGGGAACATTGGTCCTAGGAATGAAATGCCCCTTGTGAACAATCTACAAGTTGAAATTTTTGATGTTTGGGGTATTGACTTTATGGGACCATTTCCCAAATCTTTTGGTTTTGAATATATTCTTCTTGCTGTAAATTACGTGTCCAAATGGGTTGAGGCCATCCCCACACAGACATGTGATGCTAATGTGGTTATCAAGTTTTTGCGAGGACATATCTTGAGCAGGTTCGGTTTTCCACGGGCAATTGTGAGTGATGGAGGGAAGCATTTTTGCAACCGTATTTTGGAAAAGCTGATGAAGAAATACGGTATTTCTCATAAGGTGGCCACTCCTTATCATCCTCAAACATCAGGCCAGGCAGAAACGAGTAACAAGCAGATAAAGACTATTCTCGAGAAGACAGTGAATTCATCTAGGCAGGATTGGTCAAGTCGGCTTGATGATGCACTGTAGGCCCAAAGGACATCTTACAAAAGAGTTCTGGGGATGAGCCCTTTTCGGCTAGTCTATGGAAAATCGTGCCACCTACCGGTTGAGATTGAGCACAAGGCGTTTTGGGCAATCAAAAAGGTGAATTTTGACCTTGATGCAGCCGGGCGAGAGAAGATGTTACAGCTCTCGAAACTCGAAGAGTTGAGGAATGAGGCTTACGAGAGCGCAAAGATTTACAAGGACAAAGTGAAGAAGCTTCACGATGCTACTATTGTCGTAAGAATCTCGAGCCCGGCTTGAAGGTACTTTTATTTAACTCCCGTCTTCGTATCTTTCCCGAAAAACTCAAATCACACTGGAGTGGGCCGTATATCATTGATGAGGTGCTATCTTTCGGAGCTGTCTGACTTCGTATTCCAGCTAATGGCGACTTATTCGTGGTCAACGGGCAGAGAGTGAAACCATATTTCGATGGAGAGTTCGGAAAGCGGCATGTCGAGACTGTCAGTCTCGGTGACCCAGTCTACGCTTGATCGAGACAACACGAGTATCCTTTGTACTGTTGTATATTTGTTTAATTTTCTTCTATTTATATATATTTTTTTTAAAAAAATTATATGTTAGTCGCCGCGGCCCGCGGGCAGTTTCTTCGCCGCGGCCGCGGCAAACAATGGGCCTCTACAGATATCGTGTTTCTGAGTGAATTTGCTCGCGGCCTCGGAGTTAGCTCGTGGCCTCAGAGGCTGGTCTCGGCCCGCGAATGATTCTTCGCCGCGGCCATGGCGACTACATGCTCCCAAACCCGGCACTTCTGCTTGGAATTTCTCGCGGCCGCGGGTTCAAGTTGCGGCTCGCGGCGAATAAAAATGACCCGCGGCGAAGAAAGAACTCACGACCCCCAGTAAGTCGCGGCCTGCGGACAACACGATTTAAACACCACCTTAGAACATATTTTGGGCATTCTCACGATCTTCAAACACTCTCAACCGACAAATTCTTCCATCCTACCATCGACCTTCGTTTTCATACTCACGATTCTGTGACATCTAAAAATCATCCTCACGAACTCGATTGCCTCCTCCCGAGATCTTCATGAGCAGGTGTGCTAAGAATACGCGAGCTTTAACTCGGGAACCCTAGTTCATCCCTTCAGTTCTGAGCTCACCACCAGCACCGTTATCTCTCCGGCTAGTCGTCCTCACCGTCACCCTCTCCAGCCGTCAGCAGAACCATCGACGGTGGCAACTCAGTCCATCTTTTTTGCGCTTCTAATCACAATCGCTATCGTCATCATGGTCATAACTTTCGGTAATCGTGATCTCTGCTCTTATTCTTTTTTTTTTCCAAAACGACAGAACAATTATCATAAACTCAAAGAGGGACATAGTCCAAATACAAGGCCAGTACAACTGGAATACAAACCTAAAAATGAGAGACACACCCGGAGGTGGCCTAGAGCCTCAACAAGAGGAACAAGAACAAAGAAAAGAAAAGTAGGGAAATAAATTCCTTCTACTGCCAAAGGCCTAGCAAGAAATTTAAACCCGAAAATGAAAATAAAAAGCTAAACTAAAAAACAAATCAAGAGCTACAAGCAGAAGAGAATTGAAGCCAGTCATCGTGGACTGTCTTAATGACTTGAGATACAGGCATCAAGGATTGTTGAAACACCCACAAGTTCCTTGATTTCCAAAGCCACCAAAGGATGTAAGTAGAAAGCTGGATTCTTGCTTCAGTGACTTCAGAATAATCAAGGGAACAGATTTTGAACCACCATTCTTTGAAAGAGTCTGTGCTGCTGAGTAGACCTTGCCATGAAACAGGTGCAATGTCCCAAACTCTGCATGCTCTGGAGCAGGAGAGAAGAATGTGCTCTATAGTTTCAGCTGCATCTCCACAAATGGAACAGATGGGATCAACATTAACCTTCCTTTTCCTCAGAAGAACTGCCACAGGAAGAGTTCCAGAGATACACTTCCATAGAAAATGTTTCAATTTTCCAGCAACTTTAGCTTTCCAGAATCTGAATTTTACTAATTTGCAGATGGAAGTGCTGGAACTACACTCAGGAATATCAAAAAGAGCAAGCTTAACTGTGGAGAGAAATTTGTAGGTGCAAGCAACAGAAAACAGACCTTTCAAATCTAGCCCCCAATAAAGTCTGTCATGCCTGACTGGATTAAGAGTATAAATTTTGAGAATTGCTTCACTATCCAGAGGGTCAAATACCTGTCTAACCAACCACTCATTCCACGAAAGACCATCAGAGTTGATAAGTTCTTTGACCCAAATTAAATGCTCTCTGGCCAAAGGAATTAAAGTTGGGGAGGGCTTTTGAAGAGAAGGCACCCAATTAAAATCAGCTATTTGAGTTTTCATGCCATTCCTTATCTCAGTTTTCAGCCACTTAGAGAAAAAAGGAATTACCTCCATCCAACTGTTCTACATCCAGGAACCCTTTGCAGATTTAGAAGCATGAGTGATGGTAGAATTAGGAAAGTATCTGTCCTTCAAAAGTTTACTCACTAACAGCTCAGGTTGAGAAGCAATTCTCCAAAGCTGCTTACAAATTAGAGCCTGATTAAAAACCTGCATATCAAGAAAACCCAATCCTCCATCTCCTTTAGGTAAAAAGAGTAAAGTCCACTTTTTCCAATCTATGCCTTTAGAATGAGGATCACCAGACTGCCACCAGTATTTAGCACACATTTGGGAAATCTCAGAGCACAGAGTTAAAGAAAGTTTAAAACAAGACATAGAAAATATTGGCAGAGCTTGAATCATTGCTTTAAGCAGCACTTCCTTACCAGCAGGACTTAGAAGCTTTGATTTCCAGTTTTGAAGCTTGTTCCTGATAGAATCTATAATGTAATCAAAGACTTCTTTTTTTGATTTGCCAATTCCAAGGGGTAAACCAAGGTACCTGGTTGATTTATGACAAACAATACCATTGAGAGCATCACAGATTGCCAATTTCAAGGGCTCAGGAGTATTCCTGCTAAAGAAGATAGCAGATTTGTTGAGGTTTACAGCTTGCCCAGTAAAAAGTCTGTATCTTTCAAGAATGTTCATAAGAATGACAGCCTGATCAACCCCTGCTTTACAGTAGAATATAGAGTCATCTGCAAATAATGAATGAGTAAGCAGGGGCCCATTCCTAGAAAGCTTGAGCCCTTTAAGGTGACCAAATTCAACAGATTGGAGAATCAAAGCTGAAAGAAGCTCTGCAACAATGATGAACAGGTAAGGGGACAGAGGGTCCCCTTGCCTAATGCCCCTGGATGGACTGACAAAGCCTCCCACAGTGCCATTAATTTTAAAGGAAAATGAAGCAGTGGTGATGCACCCCATAATCAGCTTGACAAACTTGCTGTTAAAACCCATCTGAAGCATAATTCTTTGCACACTAGTCCATTCCACATGGTCAAATGCTTTAACCAAGTCAAGTTTTAGAGCCATAAAGAAATTAGGGCCTGAAGTGTGTCTATTCAAAAAGTGAAAGGCTTCCTGAGCAATTATTACATTATCCATGAGTTGTCTCCCCTCTATAAATGCAGATTGATGATCACTAATGCAAGAGTTAAGACAAGATTTCAACCTCCGAGCCAATACTTTAGAAATAACTTTGTAGATTACAGTACATAGACTTATGGGTTTAAAATGACTGACTGATTCTGGATTTGGGCACTTAGGGATTAAAGTGAGAATGGTGTGATTCCAATATTTCAGCAACATACCTGAATCAAAAAAACTGAGAATTGCTGCAATGAGATCAGATTTGACCAGCTCCCAGAAGTGTTGATAGAAAAAGGAGCTCATCCCTTCCTCCCCAGGAGCTTTATCAGCAGGCAATTTGAAAAGAGCTGACTTTATTTCTTCCTCAGTGACAGGCTTAAGAAGGTCATCATTCATCTCAGCGGAAATAGTTTGAGGGATTAAGTGGAGAAGGGAATCTCCACCCCAGCTGCCTTCAAAAGAAAATAGGTTGGAATAGAATTCTGAAATATGGCCTTCAATATCTTGTTGGGAAGTCAAGATTCTTCCTTGATTAGAAACAAGCCTAGTGATTGCATTCTGCTTTCTCCTTTGAAGAGTGAATGCATGAAAAAACTTGGTGTTGGCATCACCTTCTTTCAGCCATCTCTGCCTTGATTTCTGCTGCCAATATAGCTCTTCCTGAATATGAGCTTTGTTGAGAGCTCTCTTTGTTTCATCCCAGATAACCCAATTGTTCCCCATTTTATCCTCATTCAAAGTATTCATCTGATGGGTAAGCTCTTCAATTACAGCTTGGTTCTGAGATCTAAATGATGAGCTCCATTTGAGTAGAGCTATTCTAGTGTGCTTGATTTTTTCTTTGAGTCTGAAGAAGGGAGTTCCTGAGACTGGAATAAGCCATGCCTGTTTGACTTTATCTGCAAATCCATCTTTGCTGACCCACCGTTTATCAAAATGGAATCTGGACTGTTTCCAATCTGAGAGTAGCCCAGAATTTAGGAGAAGGGCTGAGTGATCTGAAGAACTTCTTAAAATACTAGTCACAGAAGCATTGGGAAAGTTCTGGTGCCAATACAGTGAACCAAAAGCTCTATCCAGCTGCTCTTCCACTAGCTCATCAGGAACTCTGTTATTGCACCAGGTGAAGGGGTAACCTCTCATGTTAAGTTTCTCCATTTCCATACCATCAATGAAAGAGTTAAATGGTCTCAAACTTGCTATGCTTCTTGCTATACCATCTTGTTTGTCTGAAGCCTTACAGATATCATTCCAATCCCCAATAGCAAACCAAAAAGAACCCCAGGTGTTCTTTTGCTGCAATAATTCCTCCCATTGAGCTGTTCTAATTATTCTGCAGGGATTCAGGTACACAGAAAGCCCCCACTGAAGAGTGCCAGGAGGAAGAGAGAATTGAACAGCAATAAAAAAATCTTTACAAATGATTTGTTGAATAACAACATTAGAGTCCCAAAATAGAACTAGGCCACCACTAAGGCCAGTAGGATCAACAATAGCAAGCCTATCTACATAACCTAACTTAGAGCCAATAGATTTAACAAATGATTTTTGTTTTTTAGTTTCTGAAAGGAAGAGAAAATTTGGGTGATGAGCTTTTTTAAGCTCTCGCAATTGGGAAGTTGTAGAGGGCCCACCCAGCCCTCTACAATTCCACACCAGAGCTAACATTGGGAATGTTGGTGCCAATCCAGGCTGGCATCCCCCACTTTCTATAATTGCAGCTTGATTTTCTTTGGTACTGATTGGTTTTGTAGAGAGTCCTCAGGAGAGGGAGAATTATCCTCATCCTCTGTTCTTGTCCTTTTCCCTTTTGGCTCTTGATCAGAGATAATAATGCTGGTAGATTCCCTGAGAAGCATGCCATCTTTGTTCTTCTCCCTTCTCCATGTCCTCAACAGTTGAGTAGTCTGAGATGGGAGGGTTTCACTAAGGCAGAAATTTGAGATAGGGTGAGGAGATTCTGGATCAACTTCCATGGCCTTGGCTTTGTAAGATTCAACAATTTGCAGAGATGATTCAACCAGAGCTTCTTTATTGCCAGGAGAGTGAGAGGTAGATGCAACTGAATCTTGATCACCTTCATTAAGAGTAGCAGGTGTGACATCAAGAACATGGATGAGTTGCTGGCTAGTTTCAGCTTGTTGGGAGGATGTTTGGGGATGAGACATGTGCTCATTTTCTTTGGGAGACTCTGTGTGAGGAGTTCCTTTAGAACCTGATGTTGTAGGATCAAACCTTTTCAATCCTTCAGACACCTTCATAAAATCACCATACTGTCCTTCTTTGAGAGAATTGTTGTTTATGTCTGAGATTCTCTTTGAGCAGCTGCGGTCTAGATGGCCAATCATACCACAATAATGACAGAGATTTAAGAGTTTCTCATATTTGAAGCCAACCTGAGCAGTTTGTTCTCCAAGCCTGATATTAGCTACTCGAGGTAAAGGCTCCTCCAAATCTACAGTGACTAACAGTCTCAGATATTTTCCTCCATGGTTACTAGCACTTGCAAGAACCACATTCTTAACTTGCTTAAATGCCTTGCCAATTTTTAAACCAACTTCGGTGCTTAACCAGTCCAATGGGGTGTTTGTTACTTGGATCCATAAATTAAGCTCATTAAAACATGGATGCTTACTTGAGATGCCTGTTCTCCATTCCTTAAGAACAAGATATTGATTTTCAAAGCTCCAGTTGATTCCAGTGGCCACCTTCATTTTATCTTCTCTGCTTTGAAAGATGAACTGGAAGTAATTCGGGCTCAATTCTTTTATCTCCATATCCTGAGAGAGCCTCCATATGTTCGTCATCGTTCTCTTGACTCCAATCCAGCTTGCTGTTCTGTCCCCAATTATTTTCCCAAAAAGACTTCTATTACATTCATCCGCACTTAATGTGATATCCGATCTTGCTATATTAATATAAGTGGCTTCTTTATCCGAGAGAGAAAAAACTCGCAATTGATTCGATAGATCTTCATCCGGGTTTTCTGGCATTGTGCCCAACCCTAGAACCAGTAAAATGAAACGGAGATTGAATATGGAGAAGGAGAAAAGAGAGGGCAAGAAGGAGCTATGAGAACACAACCAAATATCTGGAAAAGAACCGAAAATATGGCCGGCGATCGGAAAAAATCCCTAGCTCCCACCTGAGAGAATCGTCCCTGAGCTCCCACCTGAGAGAATTAATTGTATCTAGAATTCCTATCAAATTGTTGGTGTGATTGTTGAGAAATATCAATTGAAGAAGGATACTAGTGGGGTTCTTCCATTGTCGTCTTCTCCAAAGCTTGCACTCCAAACTTGTGCACACAAGGTGTTTGATATATTGCCCAAAAGACACTTCGACTTCTTTTTGAAATTGGCAAGACTCCAATACGCCCCACTAAAAAGAAAACCACTCAAGAGCCAGCTAAAAAACGGAAAGCGGGCGAATCCTCTTCCCGAGATGCACCTCTGGTAGGTGAACGGGATGACCTTCTGGATCAATACAGTGCCCCGTTTCCGATTTACTCTCGGAAAGAGGGCGAGATTTATGCCCGTCTCTCGCAAAATGAGGTGGTGAGGCCGAAAGTAGTAGATTGGGACCTCCTTAACGACTTGGGCATTCTAGAGGACGTGATGAAGTACCTCAAGGTTCTTAACTTAACTGAATATGCCAAGATCGAACACACATAGCATCACGGCCTTATGCTTGAGTTTTTCAGCTCTTTTGTTCTCGCTGATGGGAACGAATATTTCACTTGTCGGCTTTAGGGGAAGGATTTTACAGTGGACAATGCCGTCATGAAACAAGTTTGCGGGCTCACCATTGCCGGTACGCGTAGCAAGGCCATCGAGTTCGACGCCCAGAAGTTGGGCCGAGCTTTCCCCGCATACGACTTGATATTCCGACAGCATGTCCAACGGGCTGATTCAGGATCTAGCCACTGCTGTTGTGCATCAGTTCATCTGCTATAATATTTCGGGTAAAAACGAGGCGAACAAGGTCAGTGAGGCCGAGCTTTTTCTCCTCTGGGCGATGAGAGCGGGAGTGCGAGTGTGTTCCATGACCATTCTAATGAACACCTTGCAGGAGATTGCACTCAATTGGTGTAGAGCACCAGCACTTGGCCACTTCGTGACGACACTCGCCCATCACTTCGGAGTCACCCCACAGCCCTACGCTTTATTTGGTGAGATAGGGGTTCAAGACACGACTCAAATGCGTTGTATTAACTTCGCAGAGCTCAAGCAGGCTGACCTAATCAAGAACCGGACTACTGCTCAGGACTATACGCAGCGCCAAGCTTACAGTACATACTTCAAAAGGCTCCAGCAGAGTGCGCCCATCACTGATCAGCCAGGGTCGTCTAGACAGCCGACGAGAGGCAACGAGCATGAGCACATGAACGTCGATGGTGGATCGTCTCCACCTATTTGGACACCGGCCCTGATTCCGCAGCCGGAACTTTCTCCATAGCAGCCTCCAGGATGGTGGACCGCATTTCAGACGCAGTACATGGCCGACATGCGCTCTATTCATGACCGCTTTGATGCCCAGGACACCAGATTGGCCGGTTTCGAGAGCCGACAGCACACACAGTGGGCCAGCTGGGAGACCCAGCAGAAGACTCAGTGGGATCATTGGGAGACCCAGCAGCAGACCCACTGGACTCAGATGGGCACGCACTTCAATGGCTTCAATGATGGTCTCCGGTCTATTCGAGAGCGGCAGGACCAGCAGGATGTTAGATTGGACAGCTAGGATCAGCGATTCATCTAGTGGGACACCCGCTGGGGCTCGGGACCCAGTCAGCCTATTCCACCGTGGACGTACAGTGACTTTTCACTGTGCTTAGTATGTTTTCTTTTCCCTTTTCTCTTTCATTTTTTTTGTATAGTTTGTTGTTTTTCGTGTCGGTTGATTATATAGTCTACTCTCTTTCACCGCGATTCGACAATGGGGACATTGTCTGATTTTAAGTGTGAGGGAGTTTTACATACTTGCGTGGCTATGTGGTAAACCAGGTATAGTTTTTTCTTTTTAGGGTTGATTTTATTTCTTTCTCTTGTTGGTGGACCAGTCTAGTTTAGGTTT
>CACSLK010006441.1:2685467-2704113 GCA_902706635.1 Striga hermonthica
ACGTGATCTTTTCTCGGCAATTCATACTCAACTGAACATGAAACATAATTTACTAAACAAAATAACATAAAATGCTCAAGGGACTGAACCTAACATACTTGATAAACATGTACGGTCCGTGGTGCGCGCTACGTGCGCGACCACGTCCCTTGGCCGAATCACCGAACAACATAAAATTTCTTCTGAACACAAGACCTTAACTGAACATGAACAACATGCCGGGACTGATTATATAACAATCACTCAAGAGATTACACAACAATCATGAACACGCTCGCTATAACCACATGCACGGCCGTACGGCTTGAAGCCGTACATGAACATGATTAAATCAATCGGAGCTAACATGACTTAACAAAGGTAAACCGATGTTACCTCCTCTAATACTCGGCTGATCGCTCTAATTGATCGGGACAACTGGAGCCTCCGTGCTTGGATGATGCTCTCGGTGCGTGCGGTGCGGTTGCTCCAAGCTTCTCGCGTGCGATCTCTCACAACTAAGGTAAGCTCCTCTTCTAATCTCACTACTCTCTATATTAGTGCGTATATAATATGGTATATAGGAGAATTTTCTCCCTAACACCCTCTTACATATATAAACCGTACAAACAAATGAAGAGGTGGGGAGAGATGGCTTAATATAATTATGCCATTTGTAACTTAATGAAGACTTGAAGATGCTTACTCATGATAAATTTAGCTTACTCATTACTTGAATATATATGACCATATCACCTCAAGCTAAATAAATGATATAGTTTCCTTTTAATTAAAGACCAAATGCTCACGGCATTTGGAAAATAATTGGGCTCAAATACTAAGTTTAAAATTTCTAAGCATGAGTAATTGTTTCTTAAGCATAATTAAATGCTTAATTATTTAATTAGACATGATACTTAACTATCAAAATTATTCCGAACGTAAACGGGACGTTGAAAATAATTTCGGGTAATATCGACTGAAAATATTAATTCCAAAAAATAATACTCGACAATATTATTATATCGGAACTAAAAACATGATTTATTTGATTAACTTGGTACTTAAATACCAAAATTAATCCGAACGTGAACGTGACTTCGAATATTAATTCGAATATCCATGACTTAGACGATTAATCCGAATATCGACATTTCGGATAATTCGTCAACTTAACTTATTAATTCCGAACTCATTAATAAATAAATAAATCGGAATTAAATCTGGAAACTTATTCGGTTACTGAAATAATTAACCGAATAATTTTTATCGACTAATAGTCGAACTTGGAATATAACTGACTGATTAACCTGAACTTGAACATGAACATGATTATTTATTAATAAAGGCTAGCTTAAAACTAAAAGCTAATATTTTCCTTTATTAATAAAACTCGGGGTGTTACAATCCACCCTCCTTAAAATATTTCCGTCCTCGGAAATACTAAAACTGGGATGTACAAGCTTAACTTAAAGCTCATACTTACTGATTACATGACTTGAGAATTCAGCACTTTAATACTGAATAATAGACTTGATCTGAACTGAAGATACATCAATTCACAATGAAGTGAATTGTGGAATACTGCTGATTAAGAACGGACACTTTTCGGAAATAAAATGTTCCACTGATAAGACATGATCTTAAAACGAAATTCTAGAGCGTACTGGTCATCATCTCCTGGCTGCCTACTGATCTCCAGTCTAAACGCGGGTTGTGAAAACTCCAGTCGTTGGTACACACGGAAGATTATTTACAGTAATATATTGTGTCACTAAATTACGTAACGACGCACTTTTGAAAAAGTGTCGCGTATTACAAATTACCTACGCATCTAAGTTGCGTCACTAATAAATTCGTGACATCAAATTTAACAACACAACTTGTGACACTTTTGCAAGTGTAGGTAATTTTTTTTGTGACACTAATAAATGTCACCAAATAAAAAATAAATGTCTCAAAATGTTATTTTTGTTGTAGTGATGCATGTACTATTTCTTTGTTTGATATATCCATTTTAATTTTTCCCAAAAAATTATTATCATTTGACAAATCTCATGTACCACAAGATTCTATTATGAATATATATGATTACAAAAATTAATGGTTCAGTTTTCATTTTATATAAAATGAGTAGTGAAATATACATTAAAAAAAAGAATTTAAAATAAAAATTATATCTATTGCCAAAAAATAAAAAATAAAAATAAAAATTATACACATATCTTTTATTTCTCTCAAATCAACGACTGTATACTACACAAGTGATTGTAAAATTGTATATGTACTATATACTGTAAGGTCCCCATTCCTCCATTTTTTTCTTGTATGTATGCAACTGTAATGAAAATGATAGTTCGAACTTGGAAATGAAAAATCTTGGTGAACACAAAACTGACGACAACAAAAACAAAATTTTTGAAATTCAAAACCAGAATCCTGGTATCATGGCGCATAACACTAAATTTTAACTACAAAACGACATAGATCAATTCTATTTATTTATATTCGTAATTAATTATGTGATACTCCAAATACTCTAATAATTAATTGATCTTCAAATATATATAACCTCAATTTGAAAAATTTAAATATTCTAAAAGGGATCAAATTTGTGGGTCTTATGTTAAATGAATAAGTACACAATGAAGACGACAAAGGTGACCCAAATCCTATGACGCCATATGTCTTATCACCATAAGTCAACTGGTTAGAGATGAAAAGGGTCGAAAAATAAATTAAAAAATTAAATTAAATTAGGGCCTCAGTTCAGCCTGGCAATGAAAAAAGTTGGATCACATAGAGCATTATTGTATATGATTTGGGCTTTGTCCAAGGAGGCTAAAACAAGTTTGTTTGATAGCTTTTGGTAGTATATATTTAGAGATAAAATTTGAAAATTGAAATGCCCAAAGTTACATGTTTTGTGCGCGTTTGTATTTTACATAGGTTGTCCGTGGAATGCACCAGACAAAGATATCAGATTAGTTATTTTTATATAACTTGTTCGACAAGTAGCTCGTGCGATGTACGAGATAGAAAAATTAAATTATTCTTTTCCATATGACTTGTCCGTTCAGGCCAAAAAATAATAGAGTTAGATCATCTATTTTGCATCTCTTTTCATCAGTGCCATTTTTTAGGCGGATCGTCGTTTTTTAGTTGGGACATTAAACTTGAGCATGTTAGAGCTAATTTGCAAATGAATTAATATATTATCCCGCTAACATGTGTATAGTATAATAAATTTTTTATTTTAGTATATACATTTATTTTTTGATATAAGAACAATAACAATTTTATTTATTATTGTTCCTCGTAATAGTCAATTATTATTTTATTATAAAAGTTGTTGTAATATAATGTCATTACTATTATTTAAAAAAGTTATAGATGTAGTCTTCTTCTTCTTTTTATTTTATGTAATGAAATATATAATGTACATTAATATTATTTATTAATATAGTTTATCTAAATTATGTAAATAAATTTAAAATAAAATACTATGCACAAATATTTTACAAAATATACACAAATATTTTTTTAGAATGTAATTTTTTATAAAAATTAAATATCTTTGATCTAGAAATTCAAGAGATTTTTCTAATTTGCATTATAAGGCTTTATTGTTTATTCAACATACTATGCAGCAGAAATATATTTCAAATGAATTTCTCAATGGAAGGAAATCAATATAAAAAATGACAAAAAATAGTCATGGCTAACAATAGTATACAAATAAATTAGATGTTGAAATTCTAAAGAAAAAATAATATATTTCAATTTCATAATCTCGCCATTAGTAAAATTATTTAATGTATCTAGTCATTATCTCTTAAATAATAAATTATATTAATGTGAAGAATAATTTATATATATATATAATGAAAAAAATGAATAAAAAAATTACTTAACATGTTCCAATCTTCTATAAATATTTCAAGATGAAAAGTCAATATTTGTGACAAAAATAATATGCTTAAAATTTAAAATATGTTTTCATGCTTATATTGACAATAAAATAATCAATAAGAATCACGAAAAATTAAATTTGTAGTTTATTATAATGGATATCAATAAAATTATTGCAAGTGTTAATAAAATTATTAAAGGAAATAAAATTTTTGATCATATCTCATTCGATTTAATTTGGAATTGTGTATAGAGAAGCAACTAATACATACATTTTAAAAGTTTACAAAGATGGTATGAATTTAATGTTCAAAAAAAAATTTGCTACTATTTTTAGTTAATGATTATTCAGTTTATATATATAGGGATTAGTTCAAATGTGGCCGCGTTTTGAAGTGAGGACGTGAGACTCATTTTTAGCCACAAGATTTGGTACATCATGTGTGGCCAAGATTTACTCTTTTCTTTTTATTATTTTAATTATTTACTCCGGCGTTGACCGTTGACTTCAGGTGTTGACTGTTGACTTCCGGCGTTGACTTCTAGCGAAATTCGTTGACTTCCGACGTTGACTCCGGCGTTGACCGTTGACAACTAACCTTCCAACTAGGTTAGTTCTTTGTAGTTGTTAGGTTAGTTCTATGTAGTTACTAGGCTAGTTCTCTATAATTGCTAAGTTTTTTTTCTTTTTTTGGGAAAATACACTGAAATTTCCATGAAGTCGGATCTATAAAAGTGAAATAAAAAAATTGGACACACCAAATTGATAACGGAGTTCGGCCAATAACGCCTACGTCTCCGGACTACTGCAAATATTTTATTAGGAGAAAAGAAAACACTCGTGTTTACATAACACTCTCGAACTCACTCACAACTCACAACTCAAATGCACACAGAAGCTAAATATTTTGCTTCTTTCTCACACCTCTCTTCTTTTTCTCTCTTTAGGATGTTTTGTATTTGTTGTGGTGTATTTTGCTGTGTGTCTTTCATCAGATTTTGCTCCTCTATTTATACTGATGATTGTACCAATTTGTCTAATATGGTTGCACACGTTTTTCTTCAATTGTGTGCTACTCCTCTTTTTTTATTATTTTTTTTTTCTTCTTTTTGTTGCTTGTCAGAAACATGTGGGTTGCTCCTGCATTTTTTATTTCATTTGCAAATGTCAAAGAAAAGGTGCTGCCAATTTTATTTGACTCAACAATCTTCCACTTGAGGACTGATTTCAATCTGTCCTCACACCTCAATTACTGCAGTAGTCTTCTCCGGTCTGTTACTCTAGCAGGCCAACTGAAGTTGAGCACAACTTCAACTTTTCAATGGTCATCACCTTCGTTAGCATATCTGCTGGGTTCTTGCTTCCTACAATCTTCTTCAAAGTCAAAACTTCATCCTCAAGCAGAGATCTGATGAAATGATAACGTATGTCAATGTGCTTAGTTCTGGAGTGAAACATTGAGTTCTTTACTAGATGTATTGCACTCTGACTGTCACTGTGCAAGACACTCTCTTTTTGAGTGAAACCCAACTCTGCTAACAATCCTTGAAGCCATATCAATTCTTTACTGGCTTTTGTCACTGCCTTATACTCAGCCTCTGTAGTGGATAGAGCAACAATATTTTGTATCCGCGACATCCAACTAACAGTTGTAGCTCCGACAGTGAAAACATAACCGATAGTGCTTCTTCGGTGATCAACTTCACCTCCAAAGTCTGCATCTACGTAGCCCTGTAACTTTAGATCTTCTTTTCTAAAGTACATAAATTTTTCTGTTGTGCCTCGTAGATATCTCAAAATCCATTTGACTGCTTCCCAGTGAGCTTTTCCTGGTTTTGACATAAACCTGCTCACAACTCCCACTGCATGGCCAATGTCTGGCCTCGTACAGACCATCGCGTACATCAAGCTTCTAATGGCTGAAGCATAAGGAATCTTAGCCATGAACTCTTCTTCTTCTTTTGTTTGAGGAGACTGATCCTTGGATAGACGAAAATGGCTTGCCAAAGGTGTAATGACTGGTTTGGCCTTGTCCATGTTAAATCTCTGCAAAACACGGTTGATGTACTCTGCCTGAGATAACTGCAAAACTCCCTTTTGCTTATCTCTCGTGATTTGCATTCCAAGAATCTTCTTTGTTGGGCCTAAGTCCTTCATGTCAAATTCTTTTGACAACTGCATCTTTAAATTTCTGATCTCTTTCATATTTGATCCTGATACTGACATGTCATCGACATAAAGTAGCAATATGATATAGATGGACTCATATTTCTTGAAGAAACAACAATGATCAGCATTGCACTTCTGGAAACCTTCCTTGTGCATGAAGCTTTCAAACTTCCTATACCATTGTCTTGGAGCTTGTTTCAGACCGTACAAGCTCTTCTTCAATTTGCACACCATATCCTTCTTTCCGTCTGAAAAACATATAGATCTCCTCACCTAGGTCTCCGTGAAGAAATGCAGACTTCACATCTAATTGCTCTAGATAGTGCTCTTCACTAGCCACAATACTTAACACAGTCCTGATAGTATTGAGCTTTACAACTGGAGCAAAGATTTCAGTATGGTCAACTCCTTCTTTCTGCTGAAATCCTTTAACAACCAGTCGGGCTTTGTATCTCTTGGAACCATCATGGTCTTCCTTCACCCAATACACCAATTTGTTGTGAAGTGTTTCTTTCCCATGGGTAACTTGACTAGTTCCCATGTCTGATTTGAGATCAAGGACTTCATCTCGTCCTTCATGGCAAGGTCCCACTTGCTAGCATCCAGGGTTTGACAAGCCTCCGTATAATCTTCAGGTTCTCCTCTATCAGTCAACAACATGTAGTCCATGTATCTCTTGTTAGGCACATGGGGCCGAGAGGACCTTCTCAATACAGGAGTTGGAGTAGAAGGTTCTGATTGCTCACCGCTTTCTTGATTTGATTTCTCTTACTGAGGATTCCTTACTATAGGAATGTCTGAGATATCTTCCATCTCTGCATAAACTGGCCCACTCGCTTCTGAGTTGCTGGCACTTGTGTTATGTCAGTCCTTGTACATCACTCTTTCATTAAGGATGACATCTCTGCTGCGAATCATCTTTTTGTTTTCATCATCCCATAAGCGGTAGCCAAACTCATATTCACCATAACCAAGAAAAGTACATTTCTTTGATTTTGGATCAAGTTTGTTTCTACCTTGATCACTGATGTGCACATATGCTACACACCCGAAAACTCTAAGATGTGAGAGTTTTACTTCTTTTCCGCTTCATACCTCTTCCGGTAACTTGTGATCCAATGGTACCGATGGACTTCGGTTGATCAAGTAAGTTGTTGTGTTGACTGCTTCTGCCCAGAACTGCTTTGGTAGGCCTGACTGCACACGCAAGCTTCTGGCTCTTTCAGTCAATGTTCGATTCATACGCTCAGTTATACCATTGTGTTGAGGCATACTAGGCACGGTTCTCTCCATTCTGATCCCGTGCTCATAGCAAAACTTCTTCAATCTGGTGGTTACATATTCACCACCATTGTCGGATCTGAGCTTCTTGATCTTCAAGCGTGTCTCATTTTCCACCATAGCTTTCGAAATCTTGAAAGCTTCAAATACTTCTGACTTGTGTTTCAGAAAGTAAACCCATACCTTTCTGGAGTGATCATCGATAAAAGTCACGAAGTATTGCTTCCGACCAACGGATAGGACAGTCGTTGGACCCCAAACATCAGAGTGGACGAGCTCAAGCTTCTCCTTCTTTGGGGTTCTTCTACTTGTCTGAAAACTGACTCTCTTATGCTTTCCAAGTATATAGCCTTCACACATGTCAAATTCTATTGACTGGAGGCCTGGTAATTTTCCTTTTGAGTGAATGATCTTCATCCCTTTTTCACTCATTTGCCCAAGTCTTTGGTGCTATAGATTGGGACTTTCATTTGTTGCAACTGCAATCAAATGACATGCTCCTTTGGTCTTGTAAAGAGTACCACTCTTTTTTCCTCGAGCAATTTTCATCGCACCCTTTGAAATCTTCCAATCATCACCATGGAAGATTGTCGTGTAGCCTTCACTGGCTAGCTGGCCTACGGAGATTAAATTCTTCATCAGGTCGGGAATATGTTTGACATTTTTCAATTCCCAAATAGACCCGTTCAACTTGATTTTTACAGCACCTTTGCCGATAACCTCACATGATTGCTCATTACCATAGTAAAATTTTCCAAGTTTTCCAGGAACATAATTCTCGAATAGTTCCTTCTGTGAGGTAGCATGAAAGGATGCTCCAAAGTCTAATACCCAAGACTCTTCTCTGTTCTCCAAAGAACATATCAGCGAATCTCCTCCTGAGACTGAGGCTACATTTGCCTCTTCTTTGATCTTCTGATCCTTCGGTGCGCTCTTGCACTGATTTCTGTAGTGCCCGGTCTTCCCACAATTCCAACACTCGATCGACTTCAAGTTTTGGGAACTACGATGATTTTTGGACTTGGATCTTCTTCCCTTTGATTTGTTGTGTCTGCTTTTTTTGGTTGAACTTCTTCTTCTCGACTCTGTATGCAATACAGAAGAGGTCGATGGTTCACCCGACTCTCTCCGTCGGATCTCTTCACTGAGAACCAAATTTTGAACATCATCAAATCTCAACTTATTGCTTCCCGATGAGCTACTCACAGCCGTGACAGTAGCATTCCAACTTTCTGGTGGGGAAGACAAAAGTATTAAAGCCCGTACTTCATCATCGAACCCGATCCCAACTGAACTCAACTGGGTTGTAACAGTGTTGAGTTCATTGAGATGATGTGCCACCGGAGCACTTTCGGTCATCCACAGGTTGAACAATCGCCTCATCAAATGAACTTTATTTGAGGCTGATGGTTTCTCGTACATATTGAAAAGAGCCTTCATCAGGCCTGCTGTCGTCTTTTCTTTTGCAATGTTAAAAGCAACATTACGGGATAACGTCAGCCGAATGGCTCCAAGGGCTTGCCTGTCAAGGAGACTTCATTCTTCCTCCTTCATGTCCTCTGGCTTCTTTCCCGTGAGTGGTCGATACATATTCTTTTGGTACAGATAATCCTCGATCTGCATCTTCCAAAAGCCAAAGTCCGCACCATCGAACTTTTCAATTTTTATTTTTCCTTCATCTGCAGCCATCACTTCAACTCTGATCTGACTTCTCTACCGGATCGTTTCTGTAATTTTGTGAACTACTGTGTTTAAGAACACGTCGGTAGATAAATTTGTAGCGCCGTCAAATTTGGCACTATTCTCGTTTTTCACTATTTACGGAATAGTAACACACACAAAAAAATTACAAAATTAACAATCTGTCTCTGATACCAGATGTTGGCAAAATACGCTGAAATTTCCATGAAGTCGGATCTATAAAAGTGAAATAAAAAATTGGACACACCAAATTGATAACGGAGTTCGGCCAATAATGCCTACGTCTCCGGACTACAGCATATATTTTATTAGAAGAAAAGAGAACACTCATGTTTACAAAACACTATCGAACTCACTCACAACTCACAACTCAAATACACACAGAAGCTAAATATTTTGCTTCTTTCTCACACCTCTCTTCTTTTTCTCTCTTTAGGATGTTTTGTATTTGTTGTGGTGTATTTTGTTGTGTGTCTTTCATCAGATTTTGCTCCTCTATTTATACTGATGATTGCACCAATTTGTCTAATATGGTTGCACACATTTTTCTTTAATTGTGTGCTACTCTTCTTTTTTTTTATTATTTTTTTTCTTCTTTTTGTTGCTTGCCAGAAACATGTGGGCTGCTCCTGCATTTTTTATTTCATTTGCAAATGTCAAAGAAAAGGTGCTGCCAATTTTATTTGACTCTATAGTTGGTAAGTTAGTTGTCTGTAGTTGCTAGGTTAGTTCTCTATAGTTGCTAGGTTAGTAGTTGCTAGGTTAGTTCTCTCTAATTGCTAGGTTAGTTCTCTGCAGTTGCTAGGTTAGTAGTTGCTAGGTTTTTTTTCAAAACAACGCCCCGAAGGGCGGGGGATTGGGTTGGATCCCAACCTGTACATAGATCAAGACCCTAAAGCGGGCCCAAAATATCAACCAACTACAATCAACCGAGTCTCACAGTCAAAACAGAAAAAAAAAATAGAAAAAGAAAATAGTACAACGTCTGTCTTCGGGCTAACAGGTGCTCGAAATAAATGTATGATCAAACGAGAGTAAAAGTCTAATCTACTGAAAGCGGAACGATGGGTATCCAAGCTGGTCCATCCGTACAAGCGTGCGAAGGCAGAGTGGAGCAGTGTCGGTCTGAAACGTATGAAGGTCTGGTATGGTAGCGTTGTTTGTCCTATTTTTGTTGTTATTTTTATTAGTATTTGGTTGATCGTTTTCCCCCATTTCAGGTTGTTTCTTAGTATTTTCCGGTCCATTTAGTTGTTTCGTGTGTTTTTGTGATATTTTAGTGCATTTGGTATTTTAGTCCTTTTTTTTGTGTTTTATGCGTTTTTGCTGATAGTACGATTTCAGGTAGTAGTTGTACGGTTATTGTGTTCCTCACCGACTCCGAGAAGTCTTATATTGGTTCATGCGACCGAATACACGGAAGTCAAGATTTCCACTCAAACGATACTAGTCGAGAGCTCGAAAGATCGAAAGAGGAGTTTTTGGAGGCAGCAGCACCTTAGCGCCACTAAGGCAGGTTAGCGTCGCTAAGGAGGGTTAGCGCCGCTAACCCAGGCTGGCAGACAGCACAATTTTTCTTTTTCTCAAGATCTAGCATCTTTTAGCTGGCGGACAGTGAAGCACTTTGGGACAACACTTACCTGGAAATGTGCTCTTGAGACTATAAGAACATGCTCTTTTCATCCATAATCTTCCATCACCATTTTCTCCATCTTTTTCACCATCTTTCTTCCATATATTTTGCTAAGTTTTTGAGTTTGTATTGATTGTTCTTGGAGATGTGTTGAAGACATTGATGTGTACGTTGGATTAAGTTTGCATTTGCTCTTGGATTGTGGATTTCTCATTAATAGTAAGTTATCTTTTCATCTTGTTTTTGTTAAGAATGGCTTGTTTGAATGTGAATTTGCATGATAATATCATTATGAACAACTAATCCCCTAGCTAGGGTGAAGGGATAATCATTTCGTTTCGTTATCGTTTATGTGTATTTCAATTGCTCTATCTTTACAAGTTTTATTAATCTCAGGATTAAATGCTTGATCACCATTTTAATCTATATAATTGATTTCAAAACCGAGAGAGGCGAAATTGATAGAACTTAGCTTGTTTAGAGTAGACATGATCGGAGACATATTGTCTATGAATTAATCGTTTCGTTAATTTGCTCTTTTATGCTTATCCGCATATTATGAGGGTTAGTGAGGTTAAACCACTAAATGATTTAATTAGTCGAATCGTTTAACCGAGTTAATTGATTACCGTTAAATGTGAGTATAACTCGAATTGATTATCCCCGATACCCTAGCCATTTACATCTCTTGGAATTTTCTTCATCATTTTAGCTCGTTTATATCTCCTTAAATTTTCTTTATAAGTTGCGACATTTAAATTGTTCTAGTTAAAAAAACATTAGTAAAAATTAAACCAACCATTTGAATTAGAGTGTGTAGGATTGTTTTCGTTTTTGTGATTGAATAAACGTACAAAATAGTCCAGCTAACTTTCCTCGAGAGACACGAACCGGCGTTTGAATCTTTGAATTCTACTCCGGTAAAAATTACTACAACAAAAAATGGCGCCGTTGCCGGGGAAGGTTTAGGAATTATTTCGTGCATCTATTCATTTGTTTTTGTGTTCGCTTAATTCTTGTGACTTATTATTTTTTATGTTTCTCTTTGTTCTTGTTTTATTTTTCCTATTATTTGTTAGCATTTTTCGGGGTGTTTTTTGTTTGCTCTTTTTCGTTAACAGGTGCTCGTGATGTATTGTTGTTTTTGTATGCGTACTAGGAGTGGTCGTGTTCTCAGTCCGAACGACAAATCCATTAACGGGGACTTACGAGAATTGTTTTCCAACTTTTCTCTTGAACCATCAAATTCCGACGATCAAAGCGAAATGGCTCGAAACAACGAGGCGGAAGTGAACAACCCCACGAGGTATCTTCTCCGCGACTTGGCCCAACCGGTGATTGGGCCGGTGACTTTATGCATCCGGTTAGGACAAGGTGCTCGGAACTACGAGCTCAAAATGATACACTACAATAAACTCCCATCTTTTCACGGTCTCCCCAACGAAGACCCGCTCCATTTCATTCGCGAATTTTACAACGTCCACCAAACTTTTCCACGCCACGGGCTCAATGAGGACCAGCTGAAAATGCGATGTTTTTCCGAGACACTCAAGGATCGAGCAAAGGCGTGGTTCATGACACTTGCTCCCGATTCCCTCACTACTTGGGAACAAGTGTATTCGAAGTTCATCGGAAGATATTATTCCCATCAAAAGACACAAGAGCTCAGGTCACAAATTGTCTCATTTGCCCAACAACATAACGAACCACTCCACGAGGCGTGGGAACACTTTAAAGACTTACAGAGACAATGTCCACATCACAACTTTCCACCCGCCCTATTGATGAACACCTTCTATGATTCCCTCCACCAAAATTTTCAGTACATGGTGGGTAACGTGGCCGGTGGTGATATAGGAGCAAAGACGGCCGAAGAGATGATGGAGATTTTTTAGACGATGAGTGCGAACTCGTCTCAAAAGATTAGTGAGGGTAAATTGGGAATTCAATGTGCAAAGTTGTTAAATAGGGCTTATCTCGAGAAATGAAAAACAAGAAGTTACAACTAATTTTCTCCCTCATTTCTCTCTTCTCTCTATGCCGCACTTTCTCTCTCTACCTCCGTTATCAACTTCTTCATCTAAGCTCAAATTTATGGTTTAATTTCATCAAAATACCCAAAAAATATATCACAGTAGCTTGGAACCAGTACAATTGGTATCATCAGAGCCATCGATCCTCCAAATGGCTGAGAACACTCGTCTAAAAGAGCTGCAAGAGAACAAAAAACGCATAGATCAAGTTCTACATACAGAAACCTTGAAAAGAGAAGCAGCGGAGCTCAAATTACAAGAGCAAATTGCGGAAATTAACTCAAATGTGAAGGAAAAACTGGGCAACATTGATGGTAAATATAATAATCTAGCTAATACCTTGGCAGCTATCCAAATGCAGTTGCTGAACTTGGAAAAAGGTAAGCCAGTAGGAGATGGGAGTTCTATTTTGGGGCCTTTCAAATATGGATCATTTTCAGGGAAACAACACCAAGTTTTTAAGCAAAACACATCAACACACTCAGAAAATCAAGAGCAACAAAGCCACTTCATTAACCCACTGCCTAAGGTGGAATTTCTTAGGTTTGATAGGAATAACCCTAGGAGCTAGATCCTCAAGTGCAATGGGTATTTCAGAATCATTCAGAATGTGCCATATGATCATAAGGTTACCTTGGCCTCCATGCATTTTGAGGGCAAAGCTGCACCATGGTTCCAGAACTTCTGTAACAAGTTTGAGGACATTTCCTGGTCCCAATTTCTGGAAATTGTATCTTCCAGGTTTGAAGAAATTAAGGAATCTAAGATTATTAGTGAGTTCAATAAGTTAAAGCATTTTGGTTCATACAATGATTATGTGGAGAGATTTGAAGAATTGAGGTCTTGCATGCTCATGATGAATTCTGGGGATTTTTCTGAAGAGTATTTTATAGTTAGTTTTCTAAGTGAGCTGAGTGAAGAGTTGCAAGCTTTCACCAATATGTTTGAACCCAGAAGCTTGCAGCAAACAACTTATTTGGGGAGAAAACAATTGTGCACCATGGAGGCAATAGTAAGAAAAGCAAAGCAAACTTCTCCAAAGTATTCACAGTCTGCTTATATACCAGCTAAGAGAGGAGACTTGGGTACTCCCACCAAAGGAAATACTCAAGGGCCACCTTACAGACCCCCAACTAAGCTGCTGACAGCATCTGAGATGGCAGCAAGAAGAGATAAGGGCCTCTGCTACAATTGTGATGAACCATATGCACCTGGGCATATATGCAAGAATAGAATTAACTATATGATAATGACTGAAGAAGAAGAAATTTAATTTTTGGAATCAGTAGACCCATTAGAGGGACAAATTGTTGAGGTTGAGGATATGGAAGAAATACAAATGACCTTGAATGCTTTGGCAGGTGATGGTGGGTTAACTACTATGAGGCTGATTGGGCAGTGCGAGGGCAAAAAATTACAGATATTAATTGACTCTGGTAGCACACTGAGTTTTCTCCTGGAGAATACTGCTCAACAGCTGGGATGTACTCTTAAGGCAGCAAAACCTATTATGGTGAGAGTGGCAAATGGGCAGAGAATGATTAGCACTCAAGTGGTGGAGGCTTTCATTTGGGACATGCAAGGACATCAGTTTACCTACAACATCAGGTTACTGCCAAATGTTGGGTGTGATATAATCTTGGGAGGGGATTGGCTCAAGGTTGGTACTCTAATTGAGCTGGATTACAATAAGTTGACATTTACTGTCACCTTGCAGGGAAAGAGAATTAAGTTGCAAGCCTTAAAATCTGGTAAGGATTGCAAGTTAATTACTGGTGAGGCACTCTACAGGTTGGTCCATCAAGAGTACCATCAGGTTGAAGAACTCTATGAGCTAACCCAAGAAGCAGAAAAACCGAAGATGGAACCCAAATAGCAGGAGTTGTTTGATAAGTTTGAAGATGTATTCAAGGAACCACAAGGGTTACCTCCTGAAAGAGGCATTGAACACCAAATCATCCTAAAGGGAAGGAAGTGTGCCCAAACACCACTACCCCTACAGAACATCCGATGCTCAAAAGAATGAGATTGAGAAGTTGGTTAAGGAGATGCTAGAGACTGGACCATACAGCCTAGCCACATCCCTTTTACATCTCTTGTTATCTTGGTTAAGAAGAAGGATGGCTCTTGGAGGATGTGTGTGGACTACAGGTATCTAAATAGTCTAACCATTAAACATGACTATCCTTTACCAGTGATTGATGAATTACTAGATGAGCTGCATGAATCAAGGTTCTTTTCAAAGATAGATCTCAGATCAGGGTACTTTCAAATACTGATGAGGCCTGAGCACAGATATTTAACTGCATTCAGTACACATAATGGCCACTACGAGTTTCAGGTGATGTCCTTTGGCTTGTGCAATGCACCGGCCACCTTTCAGTCTCTAATGAACCAGGTTTTCATGCCCTATTTGAGAAAATTTGTTCTAGTATTCTTTCATGACATTCTGATATACAGTTCTAGCTGGGAGGATCACTTGAGACATCTAAATGTGGTGGTAGGAGAACTCAAACAACATCAGCTATATGCCAAAATGTCCAAGTGCCAATTTGGGCAAACTGAAGTGGAGTATTTGGGGCACATTATTTCACAAAGGGGTATCACCTGACCCCCAAAAGATTGCAAGTATGATAGGGTGGCCAACACCCACCAACTTCAAGCAATTAAGAGGATTTTTGGGCCTTACAGGTTATTACAGGAGATTTATCAAGGGATATGGCTTGCTCAGTAAACTAATGACTAATCTTTTGAAGGCTGACAAATTTCAGTGGACTCATGAAGCAGAAGAAGCTTTTCATTCACTTAAACAGGCAATGGTCACAGCTCCAGTCCTATCTATGTTTGATTTTTCTCAACCATTCATACTGGAGACAGATGCTAGTTGGAGTGGAGTAGGGGCAGTTCTGATGCAAGATGGGAGACCTATTGCCTATATGAGTAAGGTGCTATGCCCAAAAAATCAATCCCTATCCATTCATGAAAGGGAATTCTTGGCTGTTTTAATGGCAGTTCAAAGGTGGAAGAGTTATCTGCTGGGTCACAATTTTATTATAAAGACTGATCAACAAGCCCTAAGATATTTGCTGGATCAGAAGACAATGAATCCCATGCAACAAAAATGGCTTACCAAGTTACTAGGCTTGGATTATGTCATTTAGTACAAAAAATGGTGTGAGAATAGGGTGGCAGATGCATTATCCATGAGGAGTGGGAAGGAAGATGAATGTCTGAGCCTTTCCAGAGTCACACCCTTGTGGGTTCAAAGGGTTTTGAGTTCTTATGATAATCACTCTTTCTGTCAAAAGGTCATTCAAGCCAATACCATCATACCCTCTACCTATCCAGATTTTTCACTACATGAAGGGTTACTGAGGTATAAAGGGAGAGTGGTAGTGGGGTCAGTGCACACACTGAGACAAGAGATATTGAAAGCAATGCATGGGTCTTCCTATGGAGGACATTCTGGGATACAAGGAACATATGTGATGATGAAGAGGAGTTTTTTCTGGCCTTTGATGAAGAAAGATGTGAAGGCATGTGTAAATCAATGTGATGTTTGTAAAAAGAGCAAGCATGATCATGAAGCTTATCATGGGCTTTTGCAACCCTTACCAGTACCTAAGCAGGCTTGGACACACATCACTATGGACTTCATAGAGGGTCTACCCAAGTCTGGGGAAAAGGATGTTATTCTAGTTGTGGTTGATAGATTTACTAAATATGCCCATTTTCTTCCTATGGCTCATCCATTCACTGCTCAAGGGGTAGCTACTGTGTTTATGAATTCTATATACAAGCTACATGGACATCATGTTAGCATGGTCACAGATAGAGACAAAATTTTCACAAGCACCTTCTGGAAGGAGCTCTTTAAATAACTAGGGGTTAAAGATGGAAATGACATTTGCTTACCATCCTCAGTCTGATGGTCAATCTGAGAGGGTTAATCAATGCTTGGAGACACACCTCAGATGTATGGTGCATGAGAATCCCAAGCACTGGGGAAAATGGTTGAGTTTAGCTGAATATTGGTACAACACCAACTTTCATTCTAGCCTAAAAATGACTACTTTTCAGGCTCTCTATGGCTATCCTCTCCCAAGTTTTTCTATGGGGCTGTTCCTAGACACTTATAGCACAGAAGTACAGGAATCCATAATAGAAAGGCAAGAAATTACTCAACAGATCAAAGATAACCTCATTCAGGCACAAAACAGGATGAAAATTTTTGCAGATAAGCACAGACAAGAACGAAGTTTTGAAGTTGGAGACTGTGTTTATTTAAAACTTCAACCATTCAGACAAAATTCAGTCTCTCTTAGGAAAAATCTTAAACTTTCGGCCAAGTACTATGGGCCTTACAAAATTCTCGCTAAGGTGGGTGCAGTTCCATACAAACTCGATTTACCGAAGGATTCCAAAATTCATCCCATCTTTCATGTATCTTTGCTGAAAAAGACAATAAGTTCGACGATCTTACCTTCCAGCGATTTACCTGAAACCGACAGCAACGACAATTTTAAAGTTCAACCGGTAGAAGTGGTAGATCAGCGCATCGTTCGCCGGAATGGAGTGGAAGTCTCCCAGATCTTGATCCGTTGGTTGCATGTAGTTTCGGTCAAACCCACATGGGAGGATGAAAAGTACCTCCGCTGAAAATTTCCAGACCTCGGCCCTTGGGGACAAGATCCGAACTCGACCGGGGATATTGTCATGATCCCAGAGGATGACGTCGGTGGTGAAATGCTGCAAATTGGTGAGGATGAAGACTCTTTCAGTAAAGTTTGCATCTTGAAAGATAAAGGGAAGAACTTGGCGGTGGACATGGTGGTTGCCGGTGAGAAGGAAGATGGAGAAGACGAGTTTGTGGAAATTAGGGTTGTTAAGGGGTTTGGAGTTTCTGATTAGGTCTTATACTATTTGGGCCAATGTGAATTGTGTTGGGCTAGTGAGTTATGTAGCCCAATATTTATCTTTTATGTTAGCATATTAAGTATTATGTTGGGCTGAGTTTGTTATTTGAGCTTGTTAAATAGTAGTGAGGTAAACAGGGAATTCAGTGTGCAAAGTTGTTAAATAGGGCTTGTCTCGAGAAATGAAAAACAAAAAGTTACAACTAATTTTCTCCCTCATTTCTCTCTTCTCTCTATGCCTCACTTTCTCTCTCTACCTCCATTATCAACTTCTTCATCTAAGCTCAAATTTATGGTTTAATTACATCAAAATAACCAAAAAATATATCACAGTAGCTTGGAAGCAGTACAGTAGCCTTCCCCATAAACAAAACTTTGCATATTATTATAACAATTAAGTGAAAGTCCGATTGACTTCACGTCGTATGGAAAGCTGGAACCCAACTGTCCGTTAGCTTTTGGTGGACTTCAACTTTCAACTTTGGGGAAAAAAAAATGAAAAAATCGAAATTGGTTTCTGGTACTAAGCTATGTTCTTTCTTATTGGAAGCTTCTCAATACTGAGATGCCTTCAAAAAATTATGTAAAATTACCATGACATCTTTCTTGCCGTGTGAAAAAAAAAAAAANNNAAAAAAAAAAAAAAAAAACGTATCAGCATAGGTTTACCATTGTTTTCTGTACAAAAAAGTATTTTTTTCTAGTCAAACATTATTTATGAAAATAAATTTAAAGTTTATATTTCTTAAGTAATACCTTTAATTTCATTTAACGAAGAATAAATAAAAAATTCTTCGAAGATAACAATATTGCATAAAAAAAGGTTGTTCTAATTCAATCATCATACAATTAGTACTTTGTGTTTAAGCTTATTGGGGCACACAATACATTAAGTAGATCATTTATTTTTATTTATTGTCCTTGTTTTCCAATTTCTACCTACAGAAAATAAATATTAATTGTCTATTTTTCATGAATGCCCTCTTTTAGGGGTCTTCATATGAGTTTTTTTTTTTTTTTT
>CACSLK010006441.1:2715629-2726469 GCA_902706635.1 Striga hermonthica
TGCATTAGAAATAAACAAAATAAAATTTGAGAAAATGGATGCCGAAGATTTTATTTATTTATCCAATCTCATTTGTTTTTCATTTCACGAATGAAAGAAAATATGTCGGGTGCAGTCTCCCAACTGTCCAGCATTAAACTTTGAAAAATAAAAATACTGTAGTACTTCTACAATTCCTCTCTCACACATATATTATTATCAAATAATAGTTTCTTGTCGGGCAATGCTTTAGAATGTAATACATTCATAGAATGTGATATTGACTATTGGTTAATATGTAGTATAATGTATTTAATATTTATTAATACATTATATTGTGTAGTAAGAATATAACTCATCCTTCATAAGACTAATTTTGCATTAATATACCTTAGTTGGCATTTTAATTCCTTTTATTCTAGTCACTACAAAAATATAAAACAATGTAGGCGAAATTTTGTTTTGGTACACTATGTTGGTCATTTTAATAATTTTTTTTTATTTGACATGCATATTCAATGCATACAATAAAAGGTAATTTTATCTATTCCCGTTAATAAAATCTAAATTTTTTAATCGATTAAATTAAATAAAAAGTAAAAATAATATTACAAAATTATATTCATTTATTTTATTATTGTACGATAAAATAATTATTTTAGTGCATTATCACATAGGTTTGGAAAAATACGTGAAAGTTAAATATGAACATTGGAGGAATGTTTAAATATTATAGAATTATGTCTCAAACCAAATAAAATATACCCTACGATGATTATATTGAAAATAAAAATATAAGGGATTATTATATTTAAAATTAAAAATAATATTCTTTATAATCATAATGTTTCAATATATTACAGCTATACACATTAATTTATATTTTAAATCTCGAATATTATAAAGTTGATTATTAAGGAACATGATAAATAAATAAAAAAAAAAAAATCTTCTTGCCTAATATACATTTATGCACATTATTTTTATTTGATGATTACTATTATGCACGTTATTTTTATTTTAAAAAATCAAATATTTTAAAATTGGATATTAAATATATTTGATAAACAAAATGCCTTGTTATCATTATAAAAAAATAAATTGAAAATAATTAATATTTTAACAACAGTTCTAAGTTCTAAAATCAATAATTTAATTATGATATATGGAAATCTTCTTATATGTCTACCATGAAATTTATAGTACATATTTAATATAAATATGTTGAGCAAAGATTTTGCAATTAAATTGTAACGGAATAATTGCAACTTCAAGTCGTCTCTTGAAAGAAGACAGTTCGGAGCTAGCCCCACTTTCTAGTCGTCAAAGCACAAAATGAAAATAAAAGTGCTATACAATCTAAGCACGTTCGAGAGGTTGATTTTAAACTAAATTAACTTAACAAAATATAAGTGATTAACTATAGTTGCGAACTTAAGTGTAGGGTCGGGCGGCTCTCCCCCCGATCTTCTGGTGTTGGGGACAGGTGGGGTCCGACGCACCCGATCTCTGCTAGTGGTGTTAGAAGAGGTTGGGTTGCGTTGGTGTTGGGAGTGGGTCTTGTTCTCTCAGTTGGTGGTGGGTTGATTTGAGATGGTTTCAGAGTTCGGGTTCGGTTGCTGTGTAGGCGGTCTCGCAGTTTCGGTAGCAGTTCTTCGGGCATGGGATCTTCTTCGACCGACTGTTTCTCTAGTGGTTTTGGGCTCGTGTGTTGGCTGGGGAAGGCCATATTCTATTTAGTTTCTATTTAGTTTTTGTTTCTGTTTTGTTCGAGTATGTGTTATTGTTGTTTTTTGGTCTTGTATCTTTTGTTTAGGCCATTTGGTCTATGTGTGCTTGAGTGTCAAATTTATTTTCCTATTGGGATCCGACTCTCAGGTACTCTCCTGTTGGGAGCTTTGTTAGTTTTGAGTTTGTATTGGTGTTGTTGGTTGCTGTTGTTGTGAGCTTTGTTATTCTAGCGTTGCTAGGTCAGACATTAGGCAATCTTTGGATTTGCCTCTCAGTTTTTCCAGTCTTCGGTTGTACTATTCAGTCTTTGGCTGCTTATCTTCGCACGTTGTGCAAATTTTATTAATATAGTACCTCTATCGTTTTGGGAAAAAAAAAAGTTGCGAACTTGACCTAAAGATGTGAGCTTTAACTTGTACGGAGTCATCAATACTCATGCAAAAACAAAACATAGAGAAAACAAGTTAAATCTGACATAAATAGAAACAATAGTAAAACATTCAATTACGAAATTATCGACCCTTCAACAAAGTTTCAATTTTTACCATGAAGATTCAAACTTTAACAAACTAATCACACTAGCCTATCCAACCTAAATTTCTACATACACACCATATTTTTAGCTCTAAATGTTCGTAACCAAAATTGAAGTAAATACAAAGTAATGAATCCTAAACAAGGTGATCACTCTTCTATTGTGTTCTCGGATGAAATCAAATGAAAAGATGGAAACTTTAATAACAACCGGCAATGTCGAAAACATGAATCTTGAAGATTTCATGGATGGCATTACAAAAATAAAGAGAAAAAGTGGGAATACAATTCTAAATCTTAAACTAGAAATGAGAGAAATGGTTGAATTATACCCAAAATGCAAAGGATTAAATGTTTATACCCCAAGGGTACATGCATAGTAAAAACACACATTTAAAGATAATAACTCGCTACTCAACGAAACAACACTGGTTGACGAGTGTTTGGCGAGCATGGCAAGTGGACTAGCGACTCAGCGGGGCTGGGTTCGCTGGCAGGTGTAGGGAGCATCCTGGACTCGTTATTGTACGAGTTCGTTTTGGCTGGCAAGTGCGGCCTTATGTGCGGTTGGTGATCAATCAGCTTCTCGAAAAACTCTAGACCAAGAATGAGTGCTTTCACAGGGGAGTTTCTATACGTGTCCTGGGCAAAGGAATCGCGTGCCTACGGATATGAATCTGCTGGCGAGTTGACTGTATAGAAGAGGCTCGTGCCCCGACGAGAGGCGTCTCAGGAGAGTATGTCTAGTGTGTCGTGCTAGCTAAAAACTCGCGTGCCAGTGAATTCCATATCATTGAAGAGCGTTCACGGACGACACACTACAAGTGACTACAATTTTGTTGGCGACTGTGTGCGGGTGACTCGCAACCAGCAACTGCGAGTTCGCTGACGAGTGTGGGCAATGCTACTCGGCAATGAGGCTCGGGCATTGACATGCATGTGTTTTGTTTAATGCAGACAAGTTCGACCTTAAATCTTCGTTTACTATACACTCGGCTCGAGCTCTGAGCATTCGGCTTTAGCTCGTCATGTACTCAACTCCTTCTGCGAAAGTTCATCCTCTTTAGAGAGAAATTTCTAGCACTTTCTGATAGATATTTCAATGACTTTTGTAGCGCATTTTTCCTACAAAATAAAATGTAAAAGGAGAAACAAAAATGCACAAAAAAACAAAACGACAAGAAGGCACATTAATGAGCAAAATGACTATATGGACCAAGAATAACCTAAAATCAAATAAAACAAGCACCAATTAAACACTAAAAAAAATATAAAATAGGAACAAAAACATACAAAACAACTCTCTCATACTTAGCTTTCTGTTTGTCCTCAAGACAACAATCTCATTAACCTTTGAAAAGATAAACTTGTTTACTCGTTCCCAATATATGTCAATCTCATCTTAACCCAAAATTCTTAAAGTCAATATTCAATTTTATAATATGTTCCACACAATCTCTAATCATACAAAACAACAAACGTCCAATGCTCTTCCACACATGGTCGACTCGTCACAAGCCACCTTTTAACAAAACTATCTATGCCAAATAAGTGTACCCCCAGTCCCCAATACTAATATTATAACCAAAATCAAGGGAACTACAAGCCAACTCAAGACAAGCAAATAAGATCAATGGAAAATATGAAAGTTTTCCTCTCTTTGATCATTTTTCTTCATCATTTCTTCTTTTAAATTTTTCGTGAGTTATTTTTTCCAAACAAAGATTTCTGGCAGATTATTATCTAGGTTTACCCTAGAAGTTTCGCCCCGAGTCTCCTAGACATATTTTCCATACTCATTATCCCAATCCACGAAGGTGAATCAAGACAAGTTGAGTTTAATTTGTACTTACATTGTGAACTCACTTTTTATTCTGTTATTTTATATTTTTTAGAGAGGGAAAAGATTCATCAAAACAATGTGAATTCCAACAATATAAATTCAAATCATCACGTCACAACGTAAATATAACAAGAGTAGACTATGTTAGCTTTCATATATAAATCCTCAAAGAAGGCAAGTTTAAAGTATTGACCGGTCAGGAAGTACGATCAACAATGCAAGGACTTGATTTTGTTATGTGTACCACATTAACAAATCTTCTATAAACTTAAAATAAATGTTGTTCAACTCATCAAAAATCATAAATTATGACAATTTTAATGAAATAAACATGTTTCTCCAATATAAAAGTTAACAACATTGACCAAGCATTAAACTTCATGCGGGAGAATCGGTAAAACACACAAAATCATAAAAACTATATTGGTCGATCAAGTCCAACACATATAAAAGCAAAAATAAACCTAAAATGCTAGGTCGATCCACCACATAAATATGCAAGATTCCCAAAAACCTCTCTCATACTTAAAACAACACAAAGTCCTTATTGCTTACCCAAAAGCACGACATAAAAAAAAAATAAAAAAAATAAAACCACAAACACAAGAGACAAGAAAAAAATTATAGTAGGTAAAAAATACAAACTTGGTTCATCGCACGTCCCGAACATGAATGGAGTGACAAATAATGTGATCGATAATCGCCTCGAGCTCTCAAGGGTACGGAACTGACAGTATAAATCACTACCACACGACTCTAGTTTCCATAGAACATGAGAATTACAAAACGGATCCTCCCATCGAAATTGAAAGCTCCCAAATAACATAGCATGACAAAATGAAGCATTACACCCAACTAGAATTGCCGAAAGATATATAATTGTCAAACAATCCTCAAACTGTCATCGAAATGCCACTAGATATATAGAATTCCAACACAAGTCAGCCGCATGCACCCCAAATTATTAAAGTAATCAATATAACACGAAACCTTCCAATGAGCCTCAAAATCGTACGACATACCTAGATTCTTAAAATTTTCACAAAGAGCTCAGAAACCCTCGATACATCTCTCCCACACTATATATATATACATATATATACATATATATATATATATGTATATATCACTCTTAGATTAATAAAAGCATCCCCAATTCCAATACAAATGGCTTGAGTTGGTCTAAGTGAAGTACCTCGTATACTTGATCTCAATAACAAAAGCATGAACATTGGGGAATAAAATATGATAAACCTTCACGTAATTGAAACATAAGAGAAAATGGTTGGAGAAGTTGCAATCGTTGCAAAATAAGATTTTCAGCGGCTAGGATAGCTAAAAAGGATCTCGGGAGGTTGAAAAAGTCATTTTCAGCTAGAAACTTTCGATGGTGACTGGAAAACAGACATCTGAAATGTTTTTCAGAAAATTTGTCAGGAAAAGTTCAATGGCCACTTGAAGATATCGTCAGTGTTAGTTGGGTGCGCCGGGTCTTGGTGGTGTTTGGCCGGTGGCTCGGGTGCACGAGAAATCACCACGTGTGCATAGTTGTGGGCTAATGTGGGGAACATACGGATGTCACTAGGTGTGCGTGGGTGTGTATGTTTGTGGACTCGTGTAGCGTGCAGATGGGCATCATCGGGTGTACTGGAACTGGGTCGTCGGGTGTGCTCACAGTGGAATACTGGACCTGGACGTGCGCATACATGTGCAGACTCACACGATGTCTGCGGTGCACTGTTCCTGTTGGTGTATGTGGGCCATGCACGACATCTGCGGACGCCGTTGAGTTTCTAAGGGGAACGCATGAACAAGGTGTGAGGCATCAACTGGCACTTGGGCATGGTGGTGGGTAAGTGCGATATCGCCAGGGAATGAGGTTTGGCAACCTATGAGTCATTTCTGGCCATGCCGCGAAAATCGGTTGCAAGCGTGATTAGAATGAAGATGTTGGGAGCGAACCATATTCGCGTGCGAGAGCCATCTAGCGACTTGCTAATGGGCACTCGTCAGGTCGTGAGTCAAGGTTAAGGCTGCAAGTTGGGAGCTGCAGTTGGGGCATGGGAAGTTTTGTGGACGAATGGGATTTGGTGACACACAGATGAACACACGCTAGTTCACCGAACATGATTAGGGCCGCGAGTGTTTAGGAGTTGTTGGGACCTTGAAAATTTACATAGTCAAAATTTCACTGTTTTCGGAAATCAACTCTCGTCCCGATTACTTACACTGTTCGCTCCACTTTTCTGGATTATTGCATAACCTCCACGCTTTTGTTGGTAGTCTTGAAATTCATACCTCGATTCAAATTCCCATCTTCAGAAGGCATAAATGCTTGAGGAGGTACAAGATGTGGTCCATAATTAGCCTTTGGATCCCTCCATGAGAAATTAGGATGATTCCTCCACACGAGGGTTATAGGTTTTTGAATATTGATCATTTTGACCCCGGGAAGGATACCCTTGTAGATCATTCAAATCATACGGGACTCCTTCAAAGTTTGGATCATAAGTTGGTAAAACAAATCTAGAGCACTTGCAGACCTCATGCACCATATCTCCACAACTCTCACATAGCTCCACAATTGCTACTTGAGCCTATTTTTCATGCCATAGACGGATATATCTGATCTTCTCCTCCAAAAAAGGCAATTTGGCTGAGAATGCATCCTTTGTTGAAGAGCTGGATGAGGGACTCTTCATTCACAAGGGCCCTCTTTCGGACGCTCTTTCTTTGAGAGTTTTCGCTTAGCATTTATATATTTTATAGATCTTCTATTCCGTATGGCTCCCGATGATACCTCCGACTGCGTGGTTCACCATTTATTGCAAGGTTTCATGAATACCTTCATAGATAAATTGATTTAATGCCCCAAGGAAAAAGTGCTTGTTCGAGCATTGAAGTTGATAGCCATTGAAACGCTCACACGCCTCATGGAAAGTCTCTCACGGATTTTGGATAAAGCCCACCATTTGGGCTCGAAGATCTATCGTATTTTGACGAGGGTAGTACTTCTCCATGAACTTCTCGTACACCGCCTCCCAATTGGTAAGTGAATTCGGGAAGAGTGTCATGAACCACATCTTTGCCTGGTCCTTCAAGGTGTATGGAAACAATAAATTCAAAGTTGGCTCTCGCTGAGGCATGTAGAGAAAATATATTCACCACCGCAGAAAATTCTCAAACGAAAGTTGAAGACTTCCTCTTGAGGTAGGCCATAATAAGAGGGAATCTAATCGAGGTGGATGGTCTTTAAATCATTGTTTTGGGCCGCTTCTCCGAGCACAAGACGCGATGTGTTGTCTCCAATAATGGGACGTGCGAACTATCTCATGTTCAGAGGCGGAAGGGGCAATTATTCTTCTTGGATCTTCATGATCTCCAGTCCGAGTTTAGTCTCGTGAAATTCTATACTTTGTCATAAGTTGTTAGGTAACAATGACAAATTTTATTTGTCACAGATAAATTATATTTTATAGGAATAAATACACTTTGCCTACCTAACTATCCGAAATTTTACACTTTGCCTACAAAACTTTTTTTTTTACACTTTCCTACTTTACTTTGATTTTTTGTACACTTTGCCATTTTCGGTCACCGCCGGCGACACATGGGCCGGCGGTGACCGGAAATGGCAAAGTGTACAAAAAATCAAAGTAAAGTAGGAAAAGTGTTAAAAAAAAAAAATCTAGGCAAAGTGTAAATCTCCGGATAGTTAGGTAGGTAAAGTGTAATGTTTCCTATTTTATAATAACATTTACTTTTGTCAATAAATAACACTTTTTATGGAGATATTGTGTGTGACGAAGAATAATTTGTCTCAATTTGGTATGTAGTAATGATAAGTTTTATTTTCAACATTTAAAAATATTTTATTTGGGACATCACATATTTTTGTCAATAAATTACATATTTTACGACAACTAGTTCTTAGAATGAGTGATATTTTGTTAATGACTATTAATTTTCGTCACTAAAAATTACTTTATTAATAACACTCTTAATTTTCATCACAAACGTACATATAATGTGACGGATTCATCACAATTTAACAATTAACAATGACAATTTTTATTATTTCACTAAAATATACCCTATTTTTTACTTTGTTAGTTTTCGTCACAAAATTAGATTATATGAATTTTTTTTCATAATTTGGTATTTAATAATGATAAGTTTTATTTTTCATTTTAATTTGTCTTATTTATGGTACTGTTAACTTTCGTCTCAAAGTTACATATTTTATAACGATTTTTGTCATAATTTCATAATTTAAACAATAAATGTTCTTTTTATTACTGAAATGTACCTTATTTATGACGAATAAAAATGAACTTATAAACTATCATTTTGTGTTATCAATATTTATTGTAACATATTCATTTGTTTATATATTTAATATTGATATAAATCTATCTATATTTTATAGTCACCATTTTTACAAATTATATATATATATATATATATATATATATATATATATATATAATGACTAGGTATATTCGACAAATTAGATTTAAGTAAGGAGAAAATTTTTATAAACTATAAGTAGAAAAATGACTTTTCATATATTTAATATATGATTTTATAATATTTAGTTATTTGTTCATAATTATGACATACAAAGTTTTAATAAATAAAAAAAATATTATAAGTCAAATGAAATAGTTAATAAATATAAAAATTGTAAGACCACGTCATATACATTGGTATAGCTTAGTGGTGAGAGTCAGTTTGAGATACAAGAGGTCGCATGTTAAAATTCCACTATATGCAAAATTTATAAATATAAATATGGTTTGTGTGGAAGCTTGTGGGCTAGGCATCTCAAGATGGGTCGAGTGGGTAGATTGTGATAAATAAAATAATTTTTCAAAAATAAAAATAATAATGTATTATTTTTTCCTGTGAAGTTTGTCACTATATATGTTAGTGTTTAAATGACGAATAAAGTCGTCACATAAAAATATATTTAAGTGAAGAAATTCAATTGTAAAAATGGCACGTTCGTCACTAGGTTAATATTTAGATGACAAAATATATCAGTTCGTCATTTAAATTCGACCTTTTAGTGGCAATTTAAGAATTTCAATGACGATTTTTTTGTATTTAAAGTGATGAGATAGACGTCACTAAAACTAATTTTTAAATGACAAATCATAATAATATCACATAGACATTTTGTGACGCAGCTACGGAGACGAACGCTGCGACGAAATTTTTTTCGTCACTATATACTTTTATGACAAAAAAAAAGATTTTTTCAACATAGAGGCTAATCGGGGGCATCTCTTCTTGATCTCCTTGTCTCTGTCTACCTCGGATGCACAAAAACACAGAATTATATTTGTGAAGCACTACAATAAACTCAATAATTTTGTGGAGATTTTCTTTTTAACGAACTATATATTATCATTTGTTTGGGTAAAAATGACGAATTTTATTTTTGTCACAAATAAATTAATTTTATGACAAAATTTACTTTTGCCACTAAATAACATTATTTATGACAATTGTTTTTATGTGATGAGAATAACTTGTCTCCATTTGGTATGCAATAATGAAAATATTTATTCTCGCCATTGAAAATTTTTCTACTTGTGACATCATATATTGTTAACAGTGACAAATTTCATTTCTGCACTACAATTACCCTCTTTATCACATCGTTATATTTTGTCACGGAATTACATTAAATCAAAAAATTATTCGTAATGTAGTGATTAATGATAATTCTTATTTGCCCTTAAAAATGTCTTATTTATGGTACGGTTAGATGTCGTCTCAAAGTTATATATTTTATGACGACTTTTTCATTTTAATAATATAAATAATAAATGTTTAATTTATTACTGAAATGTATATACACATTTATTTTTTGAGAGCTGAAATATACAGACAGTACAAGCGAGATCCCCTTTCCAAAATCACCAAAATTCCTCCTTAATCGGTCTTCTCCCCGACAGTAATTGGTGCGCCTTCTTCCGGTAGGGGCTGGGTGGAGCGCCGGTGGTCGGCCTCAGCCGTCGCAGCCTCCCTTTGGTAATGCAGTGTCGTCTGTCATTGCGGGAAGAGAGGAGAGGAGCGACCTGGTGGTCTTGCCGAGGTTCATTGCCTTCTGGTGAGTACTCTTCTTCTTCCTATGTTCATTGTTGGGACGGGTTTAGCTGCGTACCAAGGGTGGCTGCGGCCCCGGTCGTCGGTGGGCGATTGGGTGGTGTTTCGTTGTTTGTTCTCCTCACCCGTTTTGCCTCTGGTGCTGGGGTGATTTGGCCGGCGGCGTCTCCGACCTCGCTAGTGGTGTTGGTCAGGGTTGGGGAGGCGGCTGTTGGTGGGGGGTTCGAGCGGCGTTCCACCGGCTGCGGGCCGCGGTTGTCCGTTGGGGCTTGGGTGTGCGGTTTGGGGGAGGATTATGTTAGGCGTTTGGCAGTTTCTGGTTTGTCTTCCTGAAGTGCGATCTGGTCCTGTTAGTGGTCGGCTGTGGGGTTGTCGGCGTTCTCTCAGTGTTTTGCCGGAGGAAGGGTTTGTGCAGTTCTTGTTTGTTTTGTTTTGTTCTCTTATGGTTGCTTGAGTCTGTTTTAGCTAAGTGTTTTTGGTCTGGCCTCTTTTGCCCGTGTGTTTTATGTCCTGTTTTTTTTGGTCTGGGCCGTTGGCCCCTGTGCTGATTACCCCGTGGGGGCCGATCCTATTCTCCTGTGGGGAGCGTTTCTAGTTGTTAGTAGTGTGTTGTGTCTATTTTTTATTCTAGCGGGG
>CACSLK010006441.1:2728032-2741105 GCA_902706635.1 Striga hermonthica
TTATATTATATATTATATATTATATTTATATATATTAAACTAACTTGTTGGTATGGCTATTCGCGAATTAACCGAACCGAACCAAACCGAACCGAACCGAACCAACTTTTCGGTTCAGTTCGGTTAATTCGCGAATAGTAGGATTTTTTTCGGTTAACCGAGATTTTCGGTTAGCAAGTTCGAATATTTGCTCGGTTCGGTTCGGTTAGCAAATACCTAAAAAAACCTAGATATTCGAACCGTGCGCCCTAGATATAGCCAAGTGGTAAAAGTCACTTTGATAATCAAGAGGTCATGTCTTCAAATCCCCACTATAGGCAAAATTATAAATGTTAATATGATTTGTGTGGAAGCTTGTTGGCTAGGCCTTCCAAGTTGGGTCTGAGTGGTGGATCGTGGTAAATAAAGTAATTTATTAAAAAAATAAAAATGATAAATTTATTATATTTTTTATGTTAAAATTCGTCACTATATGTTAGTGTTTAAATGACGAACCTTTGAATTTGTCATATAAAAATATATTTAAGTGACGAGATTTGATTGTAGAAATGACAAGTTCATCTCTATAAGTGAAAATTTATGTGACAAATTATTAGTTCAACATTTAAATTTTATCTTTTAGTGACAATGCAAGTATTTCAATGATGAAACCTCGATAATAACAGTAATGAGTTCCACGTCACTAAAACTAATTCTTTAGTGACAAATCATAATAATGTCACATATACATTTTGTGACGGCACAACGGTGACGAACGCTGCGACGATACTATTTTGTGACTATATGCTTTTACTGACAAAAAGTATAATTTTTATGATGAATATTTTCGTCATAAAATATAAAATTTTGATACTTTGATAAAAACCAACAATGTTGAAAAGCATGAATCTTGAAGCTTCCAAGGATGGCATTACCAAAATAGGGAGAAAAACTAGAAAAAAATATTTAATTCCTAATCTATATAAATGAGAGAAATGGTAGAGTGATAACCAAAATACAAAGAATAAATGAATTTATACTCTCAGGCACACACACAAAGAAAATACACATTTAATGATCAGTCACGACTCACTGAAACAACATTAGGGGGCGAGTGTTTGGCAAGCTGGGCAAGTGGACTTGCGATTCGGCAGGGCTTGGTTCACTAACGAGTGTAGGGTGTACGCTGGACCCTCGACCGCGCAAGTCGGTTTTGGTTGGCGAGTGCGACATTATGTGTGGTTGGCGACCAAGCAACTGTTGGGCAAACTCACGATCATGCGAGAATGGTTTCGCGGACGAGTGTATATGGGTGTTCTGGGAAAAGGACTCGCGAGCCTGCGAGTATGAATTCACTAGCGAGTTGGCTGCGTAGATGTGACTAGCGCCCCCAACGAGAGCGTTTTACTGGCAAGTTTGTCTGGCATGTCGCGCTAGCAGGCAACTCGCATGCTAATGAATGTTATTTCGCTGGCGAGTGTTGATGGGTGTCTTGCGACCAACAATTGCGATTTCGTTGGCGAATGTGGGCGTGCAACTCTCAGCCAGTGACACTGATTTTGATTGCTAGTGTGGCGGATGCTGCTCATCGATAAGGATCTGGCGTTGACGTACGTGAGAGTTGTTGCTCGCGGACGAGTGCGGCCATGTGTCTTGGGCTTCTTGGCGCTCGGCCTCTAGCTCGCCGAGCATTCGGCTCGAGCTTGACCGGCGCTCGACTACTTCTATGAAAATGTATGCTCGTTTTTGTTTATTTTTCAATGTCTTCTGGAGTGCAAATATAAACAAAATAAAATATAAATGAATAAAACCAACATATATGAGAATGTAATATAAAAACCAACATTTTTCAGCACATAACCAACATATTTTGCATATTAATTAATGTGTTGATTTATGGTATTCACAAATTGTTAAATATAATAGACGGATGATGTTATGATAAATAAGATATATTAAAAATAAAATCTTATTCTCATTTCATTAGTTAGACAAAATGTAATAAAATCATATATAACATCAAATAAATTGTAATAATTATAAATATATATTGTTAAATTTATTTTGTTACCTAACTTGTTGTAATTCTGCAAAAATTAATATAATTATAAAATTTTATTTTTAGAATATCGTGAAAGTGGAGATTTTAATGTAGATGCTATTTAGACAATTGTAAATAATTTCAATTAATGGATTCAAAAAATCAAATCAACGTATAAATAAATTCTTCAAAATAATATAGAAAATGCTAAAAAGAACAAAATAAAATAAAAAAATTATTACTATGAATTTTTATTTTTTTCTAGTAACTAAAATGTTTTTATAAAATTTTATATATTATTTATATGAATGGTTAAACATTTTTATATATAGTTAATAGATATAAGTTATTTATTTTGTTTTGTATGTTATTTTTTTTTGTTATTTTATGTGTTTTCAATGTTCAATTTGTGCTCATTTTATTCCATTTAGGCTATTCCAGGTCCATTTGGTCGTTTTTGCTTGTTTATGTGTTTTTTTTCGTTTTTATTTCACTTACGTTGTGATCACAACGTCAAATGCAAAATTGATGGGAAAATTTCAAAACTAGTCCCATAGATATAGGGGGTGACAATATTGGTCCCAACGTAATGCATAAAATATGAATAGTCCCACAACTTTTAAAAATAATCAAAAGTAGGACTTTTTTCGCCGGAATCACTATTTCCGGCCGGAACGCCACGTGGCGCACATGTGGCGCGTTTTCTTGCACGTCGGCATCCGACGTAGATAGGGATAAATTCAGAACTAGTCCCACATATATAGGGGGTGTGACATTTTTGGTCCAACAGGTATGCATAAAAATATGAATAGTCCCACAGCTCGTGTAAAAAAATGAGCCACATGTGCACGACGTGGCGTTCCGGGCCGAAAATGGTAAATTCGGCAAAAAAAAGTCCTACTTTTGATCATTTTTAAAAAGCTGTGGGACTATTCATGTTTTCTGCATTACATTGGGATCGACCAAAATTGTCAGCCCCATATACCTGTGAGACTAGTTTTGAATTTTTTCCCAAAATTGATTAATTTCTTTTAAATAATATTATATTTTTTGATATCGAATATATATAAATACGTGTAAAAAAAATAATTATTTATATTACATTCTCATATTAAGAATATGAATTTATTGGTTTTTTAATATTTATTATAAATTATAAATTACTTTGATTTTACGTGACTTGTTGTTTAGTATAAATTTAGTGGGCAAGGGATAACCGAGCTACCCGACTCGGGTCGATCTCGAGGGAAGGCTATTCGGAGCTTTACTCACTATTCAATCGCTCAAATCACAAAAATGAAAAATAAAGTCCTAAACATACTAATCAATTTGGGTTGAAGTTGATTAACACTAATTACGACTAGTGAAAGCAAGTAAACGAGCAACGAGCAAGTGAACGAACTATAGAACCCTAGCAACTCGTCCGGTGAACAAAGTCAAGAGCAACAAAAGCGAAAGTAGGAGAAACGAACTCCATTTAGCATACTTAAGAGCCAAAACCAAAATCCTACTACGAAATAACCGAGCTAAATGTAAAGTCACGATTTTTCAAATATCAATCAATCAATCAATCAACTCTAAGCATCATAAACGAGCTCACAAAAGTAAAGGAAATGAAAACAACTAAAATAGCTACTAAAAATCCGATAATCGAGCAAGCCCTAATTACTTCTACGCACGAGATAGCAAGTAAGTACGAAAATCGAGATCACAAGGCTTAAAAGTAAGTACTCACATCCCTAACGCATGCTTGATCGAAATCGGAAGAAAAAGATTAAAACTTGCATAAACGAGAAGTCACCGGAAAATGTCGCCGGAAAATATAAATAACATCCACCTTACTCTAGAGAGAAAATAAAAGACTTAAGCTAAGAACCAAAAAGGGAAACATTTCATAATGAGCTAGATAATCCAAAATACAAAGGCTCAAAAGTATTTATACTTCACCAAAACACATACTCAAAAACGCACATTAAATGAAGGCACTCTCGACCATGTCATGGAAATGGCAAGTACGCGAGTACTAGGCAGCACAGATGCGCGGGCAGGAGAACATTCTCGACGTCGCACGCATATTCGCGAGGGCGCGGACGGCAAAAATCGGGCGCTCTCGACCTCGCGTGCGTATCCGCGAGCACGCAAGTGCGCGAAATGCTGGGCAACGTGCTCTCGACATCGCAGAAAGCGTGGCGAGCTCGCGCGCACGGCAAACCAGGGCTCTCGACCTTGCGGAATTCTCGACGGGCACGCGAGTGGCGCTGGGTGATGGCAGGGAGCGAACTCTCGACCTCGCGTGCGAATCCGCGACCGCGCGGGCCTGCTGGGTGATGGCGCGCACTACTCTCGGCGTCGTGGACATGTGCGCGAGCTCGCGAATTCTCAAAATGCTGAGGCACGGCTGGGAACTTGGCACGAATCGACTAAGGCTCGGAACCTCTCGGAAGCTCGTCTTCTTCGGAAAAATGCTCACCGCTCGGAATGTGGCTCGACTCTCTCGAGGACATGGCTCTACTCTCCATCTCCATCCTTGGAATATACCTTAGGTTTATACCCAAAACACGAACAAGTACGCCAAAATATAAAATAAAAATTAAAAACATAAAAACACACGATAAAAAAATGGACCGGTCGACACTAAAATAAACCTAAAATCGACTCGAAAGCACACAAAAACACATATAAATAAACACAAAAGCACAATAAACAACTCCCCCACACTTAGCTCTTTGCTTGTCCTCAAGCAAATAAAACAACGAGTGGTTCGAGAGAAAAGATCAAACGGTTCAACAATTAACAAACACGCATTATGTGACTCTCCTAATCATTCGGTTATTCACACTATTCGACTCAAATTCGAAAACATGGTTCCCACGTACGAATCCACAAAACAAAAACATGTCCCAAGTTGCTCAATCATGAATTACTCAAATCAAACTTCCCTTTCAACATATACGTGCAAAAAGCAAGGTAACGGTCTTCTCAATGTGCAATAATAAAAACAAGACCAAATAGCCAACTCCCCATTTTTTTTATATATATGAGTAACTTTTTCCAAATGAGAATTGTCGGGACGATTATTACTTAGGTTTACCCTCGAGGTGTATCCTCGAGTTTCTTAAGCCGGTTTCCCGTACTCGTTGACTCGGATTGTCCCGATAGAGACTAACCACGTCAAGCGGAGTCTAATCCGTCCAACTCCCACGAACTCATCATTTTTTTTTTCGTGGCTTCTTTTTTCCGGACGAGGTTTCCGGATATTGCTTATCTAGGTGTGACCTCGAGGGGTTTCCTCGAGTTCCCTAGACCGGTTTCCCGGGCCCATTATCCCGTTCCACGAGATGGTTCGAGCTAAGAGGAGCCTAATTCGTACTTCCTCGCGAACCCACATATATTCACCTTTTTTTTAGGGGGTGGCACATACGAGTACATAACATACAATGCATAATCATGTCAATCCAATAGGTACATAACTCGAATGCATAGCATAACACGTTTACACATAAGCGAGCACAAGGTAAGCATGATCAAGATTATCAATCAAGAATGAACAAAGGACAAGAAAATTTCGTGAATCCGAATGCAAGTTCCAATGCCAACGAATAATCATCTCATTTTATGAAAACCGTCAAAATCCTCGAGCACATAAAGCATGAGAGTTAATAGTGAAAACGATCGACAATCCAAACTAGCCACTACGCCATTTCAAACTATAAGACAAGCATTAAGCCTCATGTGGGAAAAGTCGACACAACCAACAAAAACAACCTAAAACAACCGGTCCAAAATAAAACTAAACAACTTAACAAAGAACTCGACAAAAGCAATCACTTGAACCACATAAATCACGAAATCCTCCCCCACACTTCAAACAAAGCAATGTCCCCATTGCTTAAGAAAAATGATAAGGAAGAAAGTCATGTCACACAAGATTAAACGAGAGCAAAAATGCGAGGAAAATAAAGAGAGAGAAAAAAGAAAACACGTAAAACACAAAGCACAAGAAGAAAAAGAAAAGAAAAAGAAAAAGGGAAAAGAAAACGCGTACTCTACACGGTGAGCAATCACCGTGTATCCATCATGGTGTCATCCGGAGGAAGAGAAGAAGAGTCGGGCTCCTCAACATGAGTAGCCAGGAGAGGAGTGGGGTCAACAATCCGAGAATCAATGTATGTCGAGAACCGTGTGTCAAGAGAGGTAATACGGCCATCCATGGTATCCAACCGAGCCGTCACAACGTTCATATGATCATCTATCCGAGTCCCCAATCGGGCAAACTCATCGGCCATGAAAAGTCGGAGCTCACCAAGCGTCTTCTTCACGGCGGTCATTTTTTTTTAAATAAAAAAAAGAAAACAAGGAAAAATCAAAGGAAAAGACAAGAAAAACGCGTGGGTTGCCTCCCACGATGCGCTCGGTTTTACGTCGTGAGCTCGACATATCCGTCAAATCACTAGTAATTTGGCTCCTCGAGCCGGGAATAAAGGACTTGAACATCCTTAACCTCCCCCTCGAGATACGGTTTCACCCGGTGGCCGTTCACTTGGAAAGATGTTTTGTCGGTCGGATTAAAAAGTTTCACGACCCCCGAGGGAAATACCTCCTCAATTTCGAACGGACCACTCCATCTTGAATTTAATTTACCGGGAAATAAACGAAGTCTCGAGTTAAAAAGAAGTACCTTCATCCCAGTTGTGAGCTCTTTCCTTAGAATTTTGGAATCATGCCACTTCTTGACTTTATCCTTGAAAATCCGGGCATTCTCATACGACTCATTTCGCAACTCAACCAACTCATCAATTTGCAAGTGTCGCTCCTTTCCGGCTAAGCCAAGCTCGAAATTAATAGTCCGGATAGCCCAATAGGCTTTGTGCTCGACTTCCACCGGTAAGTGGCAAGCTTTTCCATAAATCAAATGAAAGGGGCTCATACCTAGAACACCTTTGTAAGCCGTGCGATGTGCCCACAATGCATCACCGAGTTTTTGAGACCAATCGCGTCGGGAGGCATTCACGGTTCGCTCAAGGATGGCCTTGATTTGCTTGTTACTCGTTTCGACTTGCCCGGAGGTTTGAGGATGATACGGGGTAGCAACCTTGTGGGCGATCCCATTTTTCTCCATAAGCTTCTTGAATATCCGGTTGCAAAAGTGAGAACCTCCGTTGCTAATGATAGCTCGAGGGAAACCGAAACGGTTGATGATGTGGTCTTGCATGAACTTCACCACCACTTTGGCATCACAAGTTCTAGTCGGGATGGCTTCCACCCACTTCGAGACATACTCCACACCAACCAAAATATACTCGAACCCATGGGAACTCGGGAAGGGTCCCATTAAGTCTATCCCCTAAACATCAAAGATCTCAACCGGAAGGAACGTGTTAAGGGGCATCTCATTCCTTCTCTCGATATTCCCCGAGCGTTGACATCGATCACATGAAGTCGAGAAGGCGTGGGCATCTTTGAAGATCGTAGGCCAATAGAATCCACTTTGAAGCACCTTGAATGCCATTTTTCGGCCTCCGAAATGGCCACCACAATTGGACGAGTGGCATGCGGTCAAGATATCGTGTTGTTCCTTCTCGGGTACACACCGCCTAATGTCCTCGTCCTTACCAAGATGGAAAAGGTACGGATCCTCCCAAAGAAAGTACCTACAATTTGAAATAAATCTCTTCCTTTCTTAGAAGGATAAGTCATTATTCAAGATACCACTAGCCAAGTAATTAGCAATATCGGCATACCAAGGCTCACGATCAACAAGAAAAGCATGCTCGTAAGGAAATGAATCATCAAGATCAGGCAAATCACAAGAACTCAAAAGCAATGTAAGGCGAGGTAAACGATCGGCAACAACGTTCTCACACCCTTTCCTATCTAAGATTTCCACATCAAATTCTTGCAATGAAAACACCCAACGAATCAGCCTCGGTTTGATTGAGCTTTAGCTAGCAAATGGCTTAATGCCGCATGATCACTATACACGATAATTTTATACCCTACCACATATGCACGAAACTTTTCCAAGGCAAAGACAATGGCTAAAAATTCTTTCTCGGTCGTGGTGTAATTTATTTGAGCATCATTTAGGGTCATGCTAGCATACGCAATCACGTGATGTCGTTTATTGACATTTTGCCCCAAAACGGCCCCCACCGCATAGTTTGAAGCATCACACATAATTTCAAAAGTTAGGGACCAATTCGGGGGCATCACAATTGGTGTCGTGACTAACTTTTGTTTCAATTCATTAAAGGCACGTAAGCACTCATCATTAAAATCAAAAGGCACGTCAAGAGCAAGCAAGGCACACAATGGTCGGGCTATTTTCGAAAAATCCTTGATAAACCTCCGGTAAAAACCGGCATGCCTAAGAAAACTACGAATTCCCTTAACATTCAAAGGTGGTGGTAGTTTTTCAATCACATCCACTTTAGCTTTATCAACTTTAATACCCTTAGATGAGATTACATGACCAAGCACATTACCACTAGGAACCATAAAATGCGACTTTTCCTAACTAAGAGTCAAATTATTCTCAATGCATCTATTCAACACTTTGCTCAACTTGTCAAGACAATCAAGAAATGAATCACCAAATACAGAAAAATCATCCATAAATATTTCAATGAATTCACCAATCATATCCGAAAAGATAGAAAACGTGCACCTTTGAAAAGTGGCGGGAGCGTTACAAAGTCCAAATGGCATCCTCCGGAAGGCAAAAGTGCCAAACGGGCATGTGATGGTGGTCTTCGGTTGATCCTCCGGGGCAATCGGGATTTGGTAGTACCCCGATAATCCATCTAGGAAACAATAGTAGGGGTGGCCGGCTAGCTTGTCGAGAAGTTGATCAATAAACGGCAAAGGGAAGTGGTCCTTCCTTGTGGCGGCATTGAGCTTTCGGAAGTCGATACACATGCGCCACCCCGTTGTGGCTCTTGTCGGTACAAGCTCGCCCTTGTTGTTCTCCACAACCGCAATTCCACTTTTCTTCGGGACCACGTGTACGGGGCTCACCCATTCACTAACCGCCACGGCATAAATGATCCCCTCTTGTAGCAAGTTAAGAATCTCCCCTTTTACCACCTCCATCAACGTGGGGTTCAATCGCCTTTGACCGGATTGGCTTTGACTCATCCTCAAGAATAATTCGATGCATACATGTGGCCGGGCTTATCCCCTTGATATCACTCAAACTCCACCCAAGATCATCCTTATTCGCCACGAGGACCTTCACAAGTAATTTTTCTTCTTCATTCGAGAGTCCCGAATATATGATGGCGGGCTTCTTCTCATTTTCTTCGAGAAAGACATACTTGAGGTTTGGTGGTAATGGTTTAAGCTCGGTCGAAATTTCCCGGGGTTCAGGTTCTTTGGATATCTCAATAAGGTCCACCACACCTTCATCTTCGGGATCAAATTTCTCCGGCTCCTCTCCGTCGGGAACTCCACACTCACAAAAGACATCGGCATGGAAAAGGTTGTGGACCTCTGCCTCGATTACATCGACATAAGAGCAACTCTCGGTGAACGACGGTGTGGTCTTTGCCTCGCTCATTGTAAAAGTGACCGTTTCACCGAGAGCCGATAAGGTGACTCGCCCGTCTTTGACATTGATGAGAGTGTTGGTAGTGACCATAAACGGGCGGCCAAGTAAGATGGTGTGCTCATTCCCGGTATTTGGGACCTCTCCCACATCAAGTACCACGAAATCCGCCGGAACAATCAAGTTTCCTACCCGAATCAAAATATCCTCAATAACTCCCTTCGGGTAGCGTAATGTACGATCCGCCAATTGCAAACACATCCTCGTAGGTTTGAGATCTCCCAACTCCAATTGCTTGAAAATCGAGTATGGCATAAGATTGATCCCGAGAAGCATTCTATTCGTCTCTTTCCCGTTTCCGAGGGTTATCTTGATCACAAAACCCCGGGGTCACATTCTTTCCTCGGAATCGTGGTGGAAGCAACTTCAGAGGTCATCACCTTTTCATTATCCTCAAACCTCTTTTTCTTCGAGGCCAAGTCTTTAAAGAATTGAACATAAGCCGGCACATTCTTTATCACATCAAGTAGAGAAAGATTCACATTTACCTTGGAAAGAATATCGAATAGATCCTTGAATTGGCGGTTCCTCTTGGTGTCTTGAAGTCTACTCGGTTAAGTTACCGGTGGGCGGTATGGTGTAGCCGATTTATGCAAGGTATCAAGGCTATCGGGTTTAGTTTTCTCCTTCGGTTCCTCCTCGATCATCACTTTCTTGTTCTTCCCGGAATCCGTCATAACATTCAACTTCTCTTCATCATCCTTTTCATAAACATCCTCAACCATCACATCATTAGGCATCTCAACTCGATTATCCACCACTTTACCACTTCATAAGACCATCACGGCTTGGGCTTGCTCGGGTTAGCTCGGGAGTCGGTCCTTCTTGTTGTTTCTTTGTATCTCACCAATGGATGTCCCAAGTTGTCCCATTTGTGTCTCAAGGCATTTGAGAGAAGCTTGGATTGAAGGTACGCCCTTAACCGTTTCATGAAGGGTGGACACAGTTGAAGCGAGGCTTTGAAGGTCCTTCTCCATATTATCAATTCGAGGGTCCGAGATAGGTTCCTTAACTTCTTTCTCGGGCTCCGGTGGAGGTGGAATAGGTTGTCTCGGGACAAATCCTCCACGCCCTTTTTGGTACCCTTGAAACTCGAGCCTCGGTTGATATCCTTGAAATTCGGGCCTCGGTTGAAATGGTGGTCGGTTTTTGGGTGGTGCATAATGTTGAGGTTGGGGATAGGTTTGTTGTGGAGCCGGTTCGGGTGCATACCCCGCTTTCGGGTCCCGCCATGAGAAATTAGGGTGATTTCGCCACCCGGGATTGTACGTGTTCGAATAGGGATCATTTTGGACCCGGGGGCTATGTTGTCTCTTGCCTTTGGGCCGCTGCACTGACGAGCCGAGGAAGAAGAAGCCAAAGTACTTAGTCATCTGCTGACAGGCCGCTACTCCCAGTCTAATAACTTCACCCTTTTGTATCCTTCGCAGGACTCCCTACGTCCCCTTTGTCGTGGGACTCAGCTCCTTAGGGACCCCCATCACCACTGAACTGAGGGGGTAAGAATAGCACTCGGAAATCTCTCTAAACCAAGGAGTAAATAGAGTGAGCGACTGTGGTCAAGTAACCTTAAAGTAAAGGCTACGCATGTAAGGACAACAGTGCACATTATCGGTCAATGAGCTATTCTCTTGAAGACCGGAAAGAGAGGAAGGTCTTTCAGTTGAACAAAGATCAATCCCTCGTAGGAGCTCGGAAAAAGAAAGAAAAAATCAATTGGTCCATTGCACTGGGCTCATCTCATGGAGGGACTGCTACACTTCAGCTGGAGGTTATGTATTGAAGCAGAGGTAGCAGTTCAGATCTTCACTAGCTTTCATAGGCTGACCCTCGCTCCGGTTGAAGATAGTTGTGATTTTTTAACAGAAATCGTCAGCTAGCAGTCCATCGAAAAAAAAGAAACCTAGGCTCTATTTGCCCTTTCTTCGCCGACAGACACAGAAAGGCCCAATTGAATTGACATATTAAGACTTGCATCTGAGTCAAAGTCATAATAAAAAATAAAAAGAAGAAGTGGTGGTGGGAAGATTTGTTCTATATGTCCAAATCAAAATCGGGCCGATACCCCGACTCCATATAGCGTGGACATTCATGGCCTCCATGTCCCGTCTCGCTGCAACAACCACACACCTCGGCCATAACGACTTGAGTGGACTTCACATCTCTCAAGCTTAGTTGTTTAAGTTCCTCCTCCAACGAGGCTAGCTTGGCAAGAACGGCATCGTTCGAAGACCTGGTTGATGGTGTAGCCTCATTTATGGGGGTCTTCTTGCGTACGCTCTTCCGTTGGGAATTCTCACTCAACATCTCGTAAAGCTCGTAGATTTCCTCGGCCGTGTGGCTCCCAATATCCCCTCTGGCCGCATGGTCTACCATATATTGGAGGGTTTGGTGGAGACCATCATAGAAAAATTGATTTAGCACCCCGAGGCAAAAGTGATGATAGGGGGCATTGAAGTTGATACCCCTTGAACCGCTCCCATGCCTCGTGGAAGGTTTCCCCGACATTTTGGCTAAAGCTTGCGATTTGGGTCCGGAGATCGGTAGTCTTTTGATGTGAGTAATACTTTACCATAAACTTTTCATACACGGTTTCCCAATTTGTGAGCAAATTCGGGAGCAAGGTCATGAACCAAGTCTTGGCTCGGTCCTTCAACGTGTAGGGAAAGCATCTCATTCGAAGTTGGTTCTCGGTTAGGCCTTGGAGAGGGAATGTGTTGACGGTTGCATAGAAGTCTCGGATGAAATTGAGGGCATCCTCTTGGGGAAGGCCATAGAATGACGGGAGTTCGTTTAGATGGATGATCTTAAGGTCGTAGTTTTGAGCCGCCTCTCCGAGCACGACACATGAAGTGTTGTCTCCAATGATAGGCCGTGCAAAATATCTCATGTTCGGAGGAGGTGGTGGTGGCAATTGGTCTTCTTGTCCGCCATTGATTCGATTTCGGGCTCGGGTTGTGGTTCTTTGATATTGAGTTCAACGAAAAGGTCGAATGGCGGTGGCTCCTCTCGGGGTTTACGCCCTCGTTTACCTCGCATAAACAAAACCACAAACTATACCCGTGAACACACCAATGGGAAGCAAGGGAAAAATCGAAATTGAAAACACAAACTAAAACAAAAATTACCTAGAAAATCAAGAGAAATAAAGAGAAATACAAAAATTAAGCAAAATCACACGAAACAAGAGAAACACGAGAAAAAGGAACAAACAAATAACAAATTAGGCGTCCTACTTGCCCTCCCCGGCAACGGCGCCATTTGTTTAGTATAAATTTGGTGGGCAAGGGATAACCGAGCTACCCGACTCGGGTCGATCTCGAGGGAAGGCTATTCAGAGCTTTACTCACTATTCAATCGCTCAAATCACAAAAATGGAAAATAAAGTCCTAAACATACTAATCAATTTGGGTTGAGGTTGATTAACACTAATTACGACTAGTGAAA
>CACSLK010006441.1:2754913-2767211 GCA_902706635.1 Striga hermonthica
AATGACTAGGTATATTCGACAAATTAGATTTAAGTAAGGAGAAAATTTTTATAAATTATAAGTAGAAAATTGACTTTTCATATATTTAATATATGATTTTATAATATTTAGTTATTTGTTCATATTTATGACATACAAAGTTTTAATAAATAAAAAAATATTATAAGTCACAAGAAATAGTTAATAAATATAAAATTGTAAGACCACGTCATATACATTGGTATAGTTTAGTGGTGAGAGTCAGTTTGAGATACAAGAGGTCGCATGTTCAAATTCCACTATATGCAAAATTTATAAATGTAAATATGATTTGTGTGGAAGCTTGTGGGCTAGGCATCTCAAGATGGGTCGAGTGGGTGGATTGTGATAAATAAAATAATTTTTAAAAAACAACAATAATAATGTATTATTTTTTTCCTGTGAAGTTTGTCACTATATATGTTAGTGTTTAAATGAAGAATAAATTCGTCACATAAAAATATATTTAAGTGAAAAAATTCAAGTGTAAAAATGGCAAGTTCGTCACTATAGGTTAATATTTAGATGACAAAATATATCAGTTCGTCATTTAAATTTGTCCTTTTAGTGGCAATTTAAGAATTTCAAAGACGATTTTTTTATATTTAAAGTGATGAGATAGACGTCACTAAAACTAATTTTTAAATGACAAATCATAATAATGTCACATAGACATTTTGTACGCGGCTACGGAGACGAACGCTGCGACGAATTTTTTTTGTCACTATATAGTTTTAATGACAAAATAAAGATTTTTTCAACATAGAGGCTAATCAGGGGCGTCTCTTCTTGATCTCCTCGTCTCTGTCTACCCCGGATGCACAAAAACACAGAATTATATATGTGGAGCACTATAATAAACTCAATAATTTTGTGGAGATTTTATTTTTAACGAACTATATATTATCATTTGTTGGGTAAAAATGACGAATTTTATTTTTGTCACAAATAAATTAATTTTATGAAAAAAATTTACTTTTGCCACTAAATAACATTATTTATGACATTTTTTTTTGTGTGATGAGAATAACTTGTCTCAATTTGGTATGCAATAATGAAAATATTTATTCTCGCCGTTTTCTACTTGTGACATGATATATGGTTAACAGTGACAAATTTCATTTCTGCACTACAATTTACCCTCTATATCACATCGTTATTTTTTGTCACGGAATTACATTAAATCAAAAAATTATTCGTAATGTAGTAATTATTAATGATAATTTTTATTTGCCCTTGAAAAATGTCTTATTTATGGTACGGTTAGATGTCGTCTCAAAGTTATATACTTTATGACGACTTTTTCATTTTAATAATATAAATAATAAATGTTATATTTATTACTAAAATGTACCTTAGTTATGACGAATAAAATGAACTTATAACATGTTATTTTGTATTATCAATATTGATTTTAGTATAGTCATTAGTTTATACATTTAATATTGTCATAAATATAACTATATTTTATAGTCACAATTTATACAGAATATATATATATATATATATATATATAATGACCAAGTATAATCGAGCGACTAGATTTTAAATCATATGAATATTTTTATAAATTTTAGGTATAACATCTACTTTTCATATATATAATATATAATTTTATCATATGTAGTTATTTATTTATATATATGACGTACTCATTTTTAATAAATAAAAAATTATTAGATGTAATAAAATAATACATCCCCATCTGCTCGCGACCCGATCCCTAAAAAATCTGCTCTTGAGGATATCTTTAATCCGGCCGATTGGCCTTCCTTTTCGCCGGCAGATGCACGGCCAGGGGTCGTCATGACCGTCCTTCTCCTCCCCATGCCGTTTTTTTTCCACCGATTCTCCCTGGAAGGCGGCAATTAGGGTTCCGAATTCCGAGAGTGTATGGGGTTTTCTCTGGCGGTTGAGCCTCTCCCGGTCGGCGATGGGCCTGGATTTGTTCTTCTCTCTTCCCAATCAGTCAATTCCCCGTCCGGAGATGGTAAGTCCCCTGTTCTCGCCTTTTTCCGCCCCTTTGATTTGGTCGTTCTCGGCGGAGCTCTACCTCCTCGGTGGGGCTCTGATCCCTGGTGTCGGTTTGCTGTGGTGGAGTCTGTTGGTGTGCGCGGCGTTGGGTGAGGAGGGACCCTCGATTGCTGTGGCGGCTCATGTTGCGGTGGTTGGGGTTGATGGCTCGGTTTTCGCTCACCCTCCTGGTTCGGCTAGTGGTGTTAGGCGAACGGGGTTTGGTGCTATCCGTCTTGTCTAGTGGTGTTAGGTTAGGATGGGTGGCTCCGGTGTGAGGGTTGATTGCGGCTTTCTCGGTCATTGGCGGGTCGACTCGGGGATGCATTTTAGGGTTTAGTTTGAACTTACTGTTAGGCTTTCTGCAGTTTCAGTAAGGGGCTTCTTGACCTCGAATCCATCTTGTGTCGATTGCTTCACTGCTGGTTGGGATAGGTCGTACGACGAGGAAGGGCTCATCTCGTTTATTTATTTTTCTTATTTTGTTGTTTTTCTGTTTTTCCTTTTGTGTTGTTTTTGTCGGCTTGTAGTTTTTTGTTGTTTTGTGTTTGGTTTGTCCCTGTGGGCTCGAGTGCAACTTAAATCTCCTGTTGGGAGCGCACTCGAGTATTCTCCTGTTGGGAGGTTCTCTCTTTTTTTAGTAGTGTTGTTGTGGTTTTCGTTTGTTTTTGTGGTGGTAGGTATTCTCTTTTTGCGAGTTGTATTCCGGTTAGGTTGCATTGGTGTTATTGTAACCTCCCAGTTACCCAGGATTCAGGCGTTGCTCGTGTACATTGCCTTTTGGCGCTTTTTAATGAGAATTTTATGTCGTTGGAAAAAAAAATAAAAAAATAAAAAAAAATAAAATAATACAAGAATTCTCACAAAAAAAAAAACAACATTTTAACTCAACAACTTTTTTTAACTCAACTTAACTCAACTCCACTATCATCAATATTTTCAATATAATAAAATAATACCAATCAATCATTTATACACATCACATCAACCATAATTCATTATTCATCCACTCACATTATTTTAACTAACAATCACATAAAATTTTAATTATTTTATTTTAAATATTATTTTAATATACCCACTAACAATTAATTATACTACATTTTTCAAAATTAACCAAACCAAACCAAAAAATCCAACAAAACCAAATATTTTCATATCCAAACATGCTCTAAAAGTTAATACATTACACGGCTATTGTGTATCAGTGTTCTACGAATCTGAACCCTAACTTCACCGTCGTTACCCTCATTCCTCTTCTCCGATTTGCCTGCCTTAGCGGCAATTGAGTTCGAGCCGGAGGTCGGCCCTCAGCTGCTTGGACCCCGCTCTGTTTTCTTGCACCTGCCTCGTCAATGCGATGGAGTGAGCTCTTTTATTCCATGTGGGGTCTTTGTCCTTTCGGCACCGTCTTCAGAGGCCAGGTCGTCGACTTTTTTGGGTCGTGATCGGGGCAAGGTTCGTCTTCTCCTCCTCCTCTGTACTCTGGTGTTGGGTCAGGGAGGATAGGTGTTTTCGATTTCTGGCAGTGGTGTTGGGCGGAGTAGAGTAGCTTTGGTGTGGAGGGCTGTCGACGGCGTTCAGGTGGTTTGGGGTGTCGGGGTTGTGGCCACAGATCTTTTGCTCTGTTCTTATGTTTCTCTTGTATTGAGTTTCAGGAGCGAGCCGGGTACTGTCGAGCTTCGCTATTGGTGTTAGAGGGCTCGGTCTAGTGGTGGTTCGGGGGAAATTCGGGTGTTGTGGTCGTGGTAAGTGTTGGCTTTGGTTGATGTCTCGGGGCTTGGATTACCTCCGTTAGGCAACCGAGTTGGTTTTTGGCAGTTTCGAGGTTGGTCCTCATTGGTTGTGGGACACCATTTGGGTTGACCTGATCCACTGCTTTGTTTGGTCTAGCTGATTGGAAAGGGCTCGTTGTTAGTTTTTAGTCTTTTTTCTTTTAAGTTTTGGTTTTGTTCTTTTGGTCTCATGTCTTTAGTTTGGACCGTTGGCCTCTGCTATTATTACTTTAGGATCGTTTTCTGTTTATTCTCCTTTTGGGAGCTTTGTCGTTGTTTTTAGTGTCTTTCTTTTTGTTTGTAGCATTGCTAGTGTTGGCTCTAGGCGGTCTTCTGACCGGCCTCCCAGTTTATTCAGCTTTTGGCTATAATTATTCAGCCATAAATTGTAACTTTGCATATTTACGCATTTTTATCTATATATATTTCTATCGTTCTGAAAAAAAAAAAACATGTAGTAGTTAATAAATTTAAAAATTATAAAATCATGTTGATATAGCCAAGTGGTAAAAGTCACTTTGAGAATCAAGGGGTCATGTCTTCAAATCCCCACTATAGGAAAAATTATAGATGTTAATATACTTTGTGTGGAAGCTTGTTGGCTAGGCCTTCCAAGTTGGGTCTGAGTGGTGATCGTGGTAAATAAAGTAATTTATTAAAAAATAAAAATAATAATTTATTATATTTTTATGTTAAAATTCGTCACTATATGTTAGTGTTTAGATGACGAATCTTTGAATTTGTCATATAAAAATATATTTAAGTGACGAAAAGTTGATTGTAGAAATGACAAGTTCATCTCTATATTTAAGTGACGAGAGCATTTTGCGGGCAAGTTTGTCTGGCATGTCGCGCTAGCAGGAAACTCGCATGCTAATGAACGTTATTTCGCTGGCGAAAGTTGATGGGTGTCTCGCGACCAACAATTGCGATTTCGCTGGCGTATGTGGGCGTGCAACTCTCAACCAGTGACACTGATTTTGTTTGCTAGTGTGGGCGATGCTGCTCATCGATGAGGATCCGGCATTGACGTACGTGAGAGTTGTTGCCCGCGGACGAGTGCGGCCTTGTGTCTTGAGCTTCTTGGCGCTCGGCCTCTAGCTCGCCGAGCATTCGGCTCGAGCTTGACCGGCGCTCGACTACTTCTATGAAAATGCATGCTCGTTTTTGTTTATTTTTCAATGTCTTCTAGAGTGCAAATATAAACAAAATAAAATATAAATGAATAAAACCAACATATATGAGAATGTGATATAAAAACCAACATTTTTCAGCACATAACCAACATATGTTGCATATTAATTAATGTGTTGATTTTATGGTATTCACAAATTGTTAAATATAATAAACGGATGATGTTATGATAAATAAGATATATTAAAAATAAAATCTTATTATCATTTCGTTAGACAAAACATAATAAAATCATATATAACATCAAGTAAATTGTAATAATTATAAATATATATTGTTAAATTTATTTTGTTACCTAACTTGTTTTTTTTTTTTGGAAACGATAGATTTTATAATTCAAATAGAAGAAACAATCCGGGCTAAAGCACCCATACAGACTCCCAAAAGAAAAACGGAGTGACACCACAAAGCGCACTAGAACCTACAAATAAAAGCATAATAATCTACTCCCGGCATTGACAAGCAAAGAGATCCAAAGAGTAGAGTTATTATACCTTGCTGCCGAAAAGGCAGGCTTAAGGACAAACTACAACCACTGCCCTAAACGGCCTAGTTGCAGCAACTAAGAAAGCAACAAACTATACAGAAGCTAAAAAGGAAAAACATGGCAGCAAAAGCCAAGGCAATCAAAAAGAGATCCAAACTAAAAAAACAACAACCACCAACAGCTGCAAAGGCTAACACCAGCTCCCAGGAACAAGCTCCAGAGCACAAAAGGACCAAGAAGAAAATCTACAAAAGCTAAACCATGGGGATCACTTTCCCCAGCTGAAACCAAAAACTCCCCATAAGCCACAGAATAAAGCTCCACAATCAATTAGAACCTCCAGAAGAACAATCACAACAGGTTCATCATCAAACACAACAGCAAAAAGCAATCATCACTTCATAGAGCCCAGCCAAAACCCAAACTCAAATATCAGAACCACAATAAATCAGCAAGAAGAGTGAGAGAGAGAAGCAGTAAATTCCATCCAGTTCCCCACAGCAGATTGCACAATAAAGAAAGCTGGTTTTTTAATTCCTTGGAAGGTCCAGAGATTCCTTGCTTTCTATATTTTCCAAAGGATGTACACAGTAAGTTGAAGCCTATCATTAGAAGTGGAAGAGTGGTTGAGAGAGCAGATTTGAGTCCACCATTCTTTGAATGAAGAAGTATATAAAGATTGACCATCCCAGCTTAATGGTGACAATTTCGAGACAGCAATAGAGACAGGGCAATTCAAAAGAATGTGTTCTATTGTTTCTACATCTTCACCACAGCATTTACAGGTTGTGTCTAGGGCTATTTTCCTTCTCCACAGGTTGTCAGTTACAGGAAGTGTGTTAGACACACATTTCCAGAGGAAGTGCTTCAGTTTCCCTTGGATTTTGAGAGACCAACTTCTCTTCCTCATCCCAGTTACTGCTTTCTGATCTTTACTACTCTCTGCCAGGTCAAGAGTATTCAATTTATCTTTCATTAAGCTTGAGTAAACAGAAGAGACAGATAGAGGTTTGCATTTGCCATTACTATCCCACACAAGCCTGTCCTCACCATTAGGATCAAGATCTTTGATTTGAAGGATGGCTTCAGATTCTCTGGGGGAAAAAATAGAATGAAGAGTGTTTATGTTCCATCTCCTTCCAGTCTCATCTATTAGCTCACTGACCCAGGTAAGGTTGCTCTGTCCTTGTGCACTTGTGATTTTAGTAATAGAGGGGATCCATGGTTGATTCTAGATGTTAATATTCCTCCTATTTTTGATATCAAATCTCAATCTTCCATGCTGATTGTTCTTCATCAAAGAGTCCCTTACCTCTAACTAGCAGTTCCATAACCAAGAGTTGTTCTGCTTTTTTTTAATGTTGAAGAAGCTGTCACCCTGAAAGTACCTTGCCTTTAGAACTTTGCTGACCAAAAGGTTGGGGTTTGAAAGAATCCTCCCTATTTGCTTGGTGATGAGTGCTTTGTTCATGATGTGGATGTCTTGAAACCCCAAACCTCCTTGAATCTTAGGTAAGGTGATGATATTCCAAGGTTTCCAGTGGATGCTCTTCTTATGCTCACTGTTGCTCCACCAGAACTCTGCAACTGCTTTGTCTATACTAGCTTTGATGGCTTTTGGAATCAAGAAGCAAGTCATTGAATAAATTGGCAGGGCATTCACCACAGATTTGATAAGGACTTCTTTACCTGCAGGTGATATAAACTTGGATTTCCAGTTCAAAATTCTTTTTTTCACTGAGTTCTCCACATAAGAAAAAGTATCAATTTTGGATTTTCCCAACCCCAGACGTAATCCCAGGTACTTAGTGGAAGTGTGGACAGAGATGCCATTGAGGGTGTTACAGATTTGCCTTTGAATATGGGGAGGGGTGTTTTTACTAAAGAAGATGGAAGATTTAGAGAGGTTGACAAGCTGACCAGTGAATACATGGTATTGGTTAAGGATTTCCAGCAACAGGAGAGCTTGGTCATTAGAGGCTTGGGAAAAAAGTAAGGTATCATCTGCAAAAAGGATATGGGTGAGGTTAGGGCCATTTTTACTGATTTTGAGACCCTTCCAATTCCCATTGGAGACTTCAGCTTTAATCAGGCTAGAGAAAATCTCAGAGATCAAGATGAAAATATAGGGGGACAGTGGGTCCCCCTGTCTAATACCTCTGCTGGCTTGAACAAAACCCTTGGGAGACCCATTAATATTGAAGGAGAAGCAAGAAGAAGAAAGACAAGCCATAATCAGATTAATAAAAGAAGAATGAAACCCTAATTTACAGAGGATTTGGCTGACACAAGGCCACTCAACCCTATCAAAAGCTTTATACATATCTAATTTAATAGCCATATAAAAAGAATTTCCAGATCTATGCCTATTGAGAAAATGCAAAGATTCATGGGCAATAATAACATTATCAAGAATTTGCCTTTCTGAAATGAAGGCTGATTGACTATCACTAATGCAAAGGGGCAACAATTTTTTAAGCCTATTAGCAAGAATTTTAGAAATAGTCTTGTAGAAAACACTACAGAGACTAATAGGTCTATAATGAGAGACAAAAATAGGGTTCTGGATTTTAGGGATGAGAGTAATAAGAGAGTGATTAAAGCTTTTAAGGATTCTACCAGATTCAAAAAAACTAGAGACAGAGGCACAGAAATCAGCCTTAATAGTATCCCAAAAACAATGGAAAAAGGTAGAAGTCATACCATCAAGGCCCGGGGCTTTGCTACCATCAATGCTGAAGAGAGATTCTTTAATTTCTGCCTCCTCAACTAGGGCTAATATCTCAGAGTTCATGTCTGCCGTGATGACTGGATTAATATTATTCAACAGATGGTTACCTCCTGAAGAGCCTTCAGAGGTAAAAAGCTGAGAGTAAAATTCTTCAATACAGTCAGTGATATCATCTAGAGTGGAACAAGGAGTGCCATCTTCTTTGAAAATCTTCGAGATGCTGTTGGTTTTTCTTCTTTGAGCAGTCTGGGCATGGAAATACTTGGAATTCTTATCTCCATTTTGGAGCCAACTTATTCTGGATTTTTGGCTCCAGTACTGCTCTTCTAGGGTAAGCTCCAAGTTGAGCTGCCTTTTGCATTCACTCCAAACTTTCCAATCCCTGTTGTTACCAAGATTTCTTTGCTGCTCCAACACTTTTTGAAGATGCTGGATCTTCTTTTTTCTGTCAGAATTAAAGTCCTTGCTCCATTTAAGAAGTTCCACTCTAGTGTTTTTGATCTTGGATTGAAGGTTGAACATAGGAGTACCCTCATGGGTTGAAGACCATGTTGTGCCAACAACTTCTTGAATTCCAGGTCTGGAGAGCCATCTTTTATAAAAAAGAAATCTCTTTTTTGGATGATTTTGAATAGGTTGAGCTTTCATAAGAAGAAGGCAATGATCTGATGAAGATCTGAAAATATTGTGAACTTGGGCAGAGGCATAATAAGATGACCAATCCATGGAGGCAAAAATTCTATCAATCCTTTCTTCCACATGTTCCTCACCTGCTCTGCAGTTCTCCCATGTGAATGGGTGCCCTATTATCCCCAGGTCATGACCTCCCAAATTATGGATGAATTCATTGAACTTTCTGAAAGAAGATTCTGGTCTAGCTTTGCCATCTTTTTTCTCTTCAGATCTTGCAATCTCATTCCAGTCTCCACCCACAAACCAAAATTTGCCCCAGTTCTGCTTTTCCTGAAGAAGGAACTCTCTCTGCTCAATTCTAGTGGCCTGGTCTGTGGTGGCATAGATGAAGATACCCCAGCAGGAAGCTTGCAAAATAGGATCCCAAAAATGTACTTGGAAGCAAAAGGAACATTTAAGGGTCTGAATAACCTTAATGGAAGAGTGCCAAAGAAGGAGAAGACCTCCACTCTTGCCATTGGGTTCAAAAGAGGACCAATTATCTCCTACACCTAGGTTTCTGCAGACAGTCTTAACAAAATTATTTTTTTTTTTGGTTTTTGAAAGGAAGGTAAAAATTGGGGTGTGGAGTCTCAAACTCTCCTTGAGTTGGGAGACTGTAGAGGGGCCACCCAACCCTCTACAGTTCCAGAATATGGAGTTCATTGATGGGGGTGGGGCCATTCTGGGCTGGCCTCCCTCACCACTGTCAGAGCAAGTTTTTGTTTTTTGGATACTTTGGAAGGGGGAGAAGGGGGGTTAGATTGAGATGAGAGGTTTACATCTGGGGATGGGTTGATAGGAAGTTGTCTTTTTCCCCTTGTGACTATGGAGGATGGAGATTTGAGGGTGATAGCTTTAATGGAGGGCTTAGGGTTAGATTTTCTTTTCCAGGTTTTAGCTTTATGAGGGATGGGTAAGATTACAGAGATGAGGGGAATAGGGATTAAATCAGAGGGCTGAGGGTTGGAAGGAGAAGGATTAACTGAGGGGAAAAGTGGATCAACCACCATGAACTGATCAGAGTTCAAGGTGTTAGGGAGAGGTGAAGGTTCAATGATGTCAGAAGATTTAATGTGAGGGGTAAATTGAGATTTTGGAGGAGGAGGGGAATAAAGGGGTGTATTATCTGAATTAGAGACAAGGGATGAAGTTTTATCTGGTGGGGAAGGTTTGGAGGGGGAACTGTTGCTGGGTTTAGGTGATTCTGAGTTAACATTATGAGAAGCAGTCTGGTGAAGGTGGGGGTAGTCTTGGGCTCTAAGCCATTCCCCAAATAGGCCTTCTTTAACTGTACCCTGTTTGATTTCTTCAGATCTCAAAACACAATTCCTGTCTTGGTGACCTAGAAAACCGCAATAGAAGCATAAACTAACTAGCTTCTCATATTTGAAATCCACCAGGATTTTTCTGTTTTGCAGCATTTATGTAGCACATCTCAATAATGGCTGGTACAAGTCAATCGTAGCTAGCAGTCTGATGCATTTACCTGCAAGCCAACCACTCTGGGGTATTGAGACATTCTTCACCTGATTGAAGACACTGCCTATTTTTGAGCCCACCTCAGTTGAACACCAGTCGATAGGAAGGTTCCACACTTGGACCCATAAGTCAAGATCTTTGAATATTGGATGATCAGCGTGAAGATCTTCTTGCCAGTCCTTAAGAATCAAGAACTGGTTTTCGAAAGTCCAGCCTGTGCCTTTACTAACTTTTAATTTATCCTCCATGTTTTCAAAAACAAATTGGAAGTAATTAGGGCTGATTTCTCTGATTGTGACGGGGGACCGGAGATGCCAGATAATTCCTATAGCCCTTCTGAGACCCGGAAGTTGAGCAATTTTTTGGCCATGAATTTTCCCAAATAGACTACGCTTGCAGACTTCCGCATTGTTGTGAGTATCCGACAAGTCAATGGGGATGAGATTAGCTTCTCTAGAGGATAGCTGAAATGTCGTTAGTTTATGAGCAACTTCTTCTTCCATGATTCCACCGAGGAGATATTAGCCCTAAGAGACAGCAAGAAATTGCAAATCTTCGACAGCCTTGAGGGAACCCTAGAAATCCAGAAAAGAAAAAAGTGAGAAAGGAAAACAAAGAACGAAAAGCTGGAGGGAGAGGAAAGGAAAGAGAGATAAACTCTCTACTGAAGAACGGCCAGCAACAGTGACAATCCTACACTCCGGCGCGGCGGGTAATCAGGGCTCCCATGGAAAGAGAGGAATTGAAAATACTTGAGTGACACCTAACTTGTTTTAATTCTGCAAAAATTATTATAATTATAAAATTTTATTTTTAGAATATCGTGAAAGTGGAGATTTTAATGTACATGCTATTTATACAATTGTAAATAATTTCAATTAATGGAATCAAAAAATCAAATCAACCAATAAATAAATTCTTTAAAATAATATAGAAAATGCTAAAAAGAAAAAAATAAAATAAAAAAATTATTACTATGAATTTTTATTTTTTTTCTAGTGACCAAAATGTTTTTATAAAATTTTATATATTATTTTATGAATGGTTAAACATTTTTATATATTAGTAAATAGATATAAGTTATGTATTTTGTTTTGTATTTTTTTTTTTTTTGTTATTTTATGTGTTTTCAATGTTCAATTTGTGCTCATTTTATTTCATTTAGGCTATTCCAGGTCCATTTGGTCGTTGATGGGTCTCCTCCCAAATCTGGAGTGAACTAATGGAAACGAGCTCAGATCCGCCTAAATCGCCTTCAAACCGTTGCTGAACCGCAAGAATACCTACAAGAACTCAACGCCGGAGGGGTTTCCGGCGTAGAGCCTCCTACGATCAAGTCAGTATGTGAGAGAGATGGAAAGAGCTGCTTCTGGGAGAGCAGCAGCTAGGGAGGAGAGTATAGAATGAATGGGAGTTAGGGTTTAGGGCTACCTCTTCTCCTTTATATATGAGGGAAATTTTACCTGTGATGCCTGAAATACCCCAAGTCGGTGGACCTAAAAGGTCCAAATTGCCCTGGTCAGTTCGTCTCCCCTCCTTGCTGAGTCATCACCAGATTCCTTCTTATCCATACGGGGACAAGAGGTCTTGCGAAGGATATAGCAGAGTGTATGAGATCGTCATTATACATTATGACTCGAGGAACGAGGAGTCGACCTCGAGTATGGATGACTCATTTTAGGCCCTGATTTAGCGGCTATACCTAGGAAGATGTCGACCTTTCGCCAGTCGACTTTATACCAGGTCGACTCCACGACGTCGACTGGCTGGAGACCCTAAACCATTATTACAATAGAAAGTCGACTAGACAGAAGTCGACTCGGGTATGTCGACGGACATTTGTCGAAATACAGTCGGCTTTCCCTGTTCTCTGGTCGAATAGAGTCTAAGGGATCAACATGTCTTTATATGGCTATATCATCTAGT
>CACSLK010006441.1:2767226-2786107 GCA_902706635.1 Striga hermonthica
AATTACTCTAAGAAGTCGGTGCTCAAGAGTAAGTAGAGCGGTTCGACTGTTGCATCTCTTCGACTCAGGCCACGCGACTTGCTCTAGCCTTTTCCATGTCTTATCAAATGGATCGATTATTTTCCTATTCATGATTGATCTTCCGGATAAGGCTGACGTTCTGACATTTTTTTTTTTTGAATTTCAAATTTCAGAAACTCTTGGAGTAACGCGCGTCACCTCAACCGACGACTCTTCGTATTTCGCGCTTCATTGGGATCGTTGGTTTCTTCTTTAATCCAACGGCCAACATCTATCATCCCCATATATATATGTGCTTAAACTTCCTCCTCAGACACTTTTTACTTTCTCAGAACTTCTAATCTCAAATTTCCTCTGCAATTCCGGTGATCTACGCAATTTTGGCTTTACCGGTGATCTTTTCCAGCAACTCTGGCATTCGGATCAATTCATCAAGTCAACATGAGTAACATGAGAAAGTATCAACTTGCTTTCTTGTGATTTTTTCTGGGTTTCTGAAGCTTGTTCTTATGCTTCCACTCATATTTTGTAGATTATTGTTTCCCTTTTTTTTTTGTTGAATTTTCTTATGTGCATACCTCGTCTTGATTTGTTGTTTTTGTCTTGTCGGTCGTCGTCTTTTAGTGTGCGATCACTTCTCGACTTCTTATCATGTCGGCTCACTCGCCTTCTTTTTTATTTCTTTTCTTCAAATTGACTCATGTTGACTTGTTGTCATGCCGTCATCGAGTCATAACGCATTGTCGCCTTGTTCGTTCTTATCCGCTGTCGGTCTCTGCAAGCCGACTTTACTTTGTTTGGTCTTATTTCGTGGTGACTAGTCTCGACCTCGATTCTTTTTTTTTAGCTTCCCATTCCGACTCTTCCTACACTCGACGAACTAATCGATAGGGGCCTTGAATCGTCTGACTCGGTCGAGGTGGTTGGCTATAGGATAGCTAATGTGTCTCCTCGTTCCTCTTATGTCCACACTCCTGATCCCGAAATCGACTGGGCTGAATATGATCAAGCACTATTAGACGGTGGCTTAGTGGAAATCGTCAAGAGTCCTTCTCGAGGGAATTCTCCTCATCTCGACTTATTTCCTCGAGGTATTCCCATTAGGCTATTAGATATTCATGTATTTAAAACAAGTCTTGTACCTATTCCAATAATTAGTCCTCTTGTCAACCCTCGAGGTGTTGTATTAATAGCTTGTCCTCTGGCCAGATTGGTCGTTCTGAATCCTTTTTCTTATGCCTCTGCAGCTCAAATCGAGGGCTTCAGACAGTTTAGCGGGTTGCCCTCCGATTGGGAGTTGGTAGCTCAGGGTCCCGACAATGACTTTGCCGGTCCTCCTCAAGGTTGTCATACTTTTTTCATCGACCAAATTGTTTTTGGTCTTCGTTTTTCTATTCAAGACGAACTTTTGGAGATCAGTAACCTGTATAATATTCCAATAAATCAACTTTCCCCAAAATCTCTCTGCATCATGATAGTTTTTATCGTCGTTTCCCGTATAGTTCTTCGTTATTTCTCGGCCGAATTTTTCTTCTACCGCTATAGTTACTGACTCCAAAAAGGCGCTCATTGCCTGGTTCGTCGCTCTGGTGTCACCTTTCTCGACGACCTCTCCTCGAACATCACTGAATGAAAGTCAAAATTTGTTTTTATTCGACCTCCCGTCGGTGTGTATCCTTACGTAAATAAGTGGATAACAATGAAAGTGAAGCAAAAGAAGCGACCTCGATCCGAGAACATCGAAAATCTCTTAAAGGAGATTAATAAGCACACTTACAGTGCTCGTCGTATAATAAGAGATCGTGAATTGGTCAATTACACTCGAATTGTTACTTACGATGATCTTTCTCGCCTCGATGACCCCCGTAAGCCATTGTCATTCCCTGTAAAGTCGACTTTCGATCTTACTTATTATTATTTTTTACTTTGTTCATTGTTTCTTTCGTTTCGGTTAAGGCACTCAAGCGCTTTGAGGTAAAGAAAAAGCAGGTGGTCGGACATGCGGCTAGTGGGTCTGCTCCTCCTCCTCCTGGAGAGTCTGGGTCGAAATCGGCTGCCGCAGTAGTCGAGACGACTGCTGCAAAAAATTCTAGGGTCGAGAACCCTAGTGCGTCCAAACAAAGTAAGCCCTCGGGCTCCGGTGCCTGCAAGAGGTCTCAAGATGACCGCGCCCTTACCCTGATCCCCAACGATCTTAAACGTCGTAAGGTCGATAAGAGGAAGGAGAAAGTGGTAGAGAAGAACACTCCCCCTCTCATTACCGTCAAGGATGTGACGGTAAAGATGCCCTCTCGACTCTGGAACCATCCAGAGCCGCATAAGGTGGCTAAGTACCTCAATTCCATCATCCCTGAGGCCGACAAGGCTCACGTTGAGGGGAATCTCTATGAACGTTCCAACTATGCCACTCAGCTGCTTTCTTGGGTATTTTTCTATCTTTCTTCCGACTTTGTCATACTCTAGTTTATTTCTCATTTTCCTTCGATGTTTTCTTGCAGTTTCTGGTTGCTGCGCTTCCTTGCTTCGAAGAGTGCAGCAGGGCTCCTATTGCTTCTACCATGTCCCTCGAGGACAAATGCAAGGCGCAACTCAAGGAGATTGAGGAGCTTAAAGAGGATTTGGAGGCGTCGAAGGCTTTGGTCGATAAGCTGAAGACCGACAAGGCCGTGGCTCGACATATGAACGACAAGCTGAAGGTCGACCTCGAGAAGGCCCGCGAGGATAGCTTGATCGCAAAAGAAATTGGCATCGAAGAGGGGCGCAGGACATTCCTGAAATCCCCCATGGGTGCCATCTTCCTCAAGACATATCGCAAAGAGGTCGTCCGAGCCTTCTGCAAATCCCCCGAGTTTCTCGACACGCTTTGCCCTGCTGCTGTCCAATATTTCGATCATACCTTCGACGCATGGGAGGCCGTGGTTACAGGGTCAGAGTTTGCTGGGAAACTCGACCGCGAGGCAATGAGGTTGGCACTCCTCGACCTCGATGGTTATGAAGGTGACGCGTCCCTTCCCGATGACTATGCGTGGTGGTTAGGACTCGAGGCCTTAGCTATTCGCGGTGCCGGCCTCAGCACACAGCTCGAAGCCCCTCCCACTCCCTTGGTTGGTCCGATCGAGTTAGTCGAACCGAGTGGGGCTAATCGCGAGGAAGAGTTCGAGCCGCAAGGGACGGAGCCACTTGTCGATGAGCCTGTTGGGGCTAAAACAGACACCGAGGCTAAGAGGACCGTGACCGCAGTCGAGGGTGGCGATGAAAATGCCGAGAGGTCCAATGCTGATTCTTGAATATGTTTCTTGGGACTGTGCCGATCTCTTTTTGAAGTTTTCGCTTGTGTTATTTTTTTATCGTTCTCGACCTATTTTCGGATTGTAAAGGTCGAGACGATGCCGCTTGTAATGAACTTATGGAAATTATCTTTCATGAATATCAATCTTTTCGTTCTCGCCGTTTGTTCATCATATTCTACCGCTTTTCTTTGTCCATGAGTTGTCATGGATGTTTGTAGCAATTAAGGTCGACTTTCCTTGTATTATTCTTCTCCCAACCCCTCTTGCGAGCTGGTCGAAGTCGATTTTAACAGTTTTGTATCTGTTAAACAAGTTTTTCGTAGGCTTCGTAGCCTTGTCGAGATTCTAATCAAGAACAAAATTTCATAGTTGTTTAGTCGAATTCGTAGTCGCAGGCTTTGTGGTCTTACCGAGAGTGAATTTGTCGATTTGACCAGCTGGCCTAAGTTTCTCCGTATACTATACTTTGCTATGTCATTACCGGGATCGAACCCTCATAAGATTTCTTCTTAGTCGATCTCTTCGATCCCAGTCGTTTTCATTTGCATCTCGATTCATGAGTATTTCTTTCGCTTTACTTGTGTGAACTCCATATTGATTGGATAAGTCTGAACATTTTTTAACTTCAAAATTCAAAAAGGTTCGAAATCTGACAAGACGTTTTCTCTCTCCGCCGATTCGTATTTCTTGCATCATCCTTGACCGTTGGATCTGCCTTTGATCTGAAGGCTAGGGTTTTGCTACTTGCCCTATAAATATTGTTCTTCTCTTTCCTTTCCCACCTTTCGCACTCAACTCTCTCAAGCTCTCTTTTTCTCCGACCATAAAAGCACAGCAAGCTTCCGGCGTTCGTTTCTTTTTCCGGCATCCCTCTCATTTCTTCGGGACTTCTCCGAAAGTTATCATGTGTAAGTTTTCTTTGTTTTTCGATTTCTTGCTAGGTGCTTTTTTTCTTTTTTGTTTTCTGGGTGATGTGCTTAAGATTCATAAGTTCCCTAGATTTTCTGGGATTTTTGGATGATTTTCTGTCGATTTTTCCTTGTTAGATCTCTGATTGTGGACTTTTCATTTTTCCAAGTGTTTTTGCTTGCCAGACGATTTGATAGGAGAAATCGACCCTTCTGCTTCTCTATAAGTTAGCTAATCATCGATTTGACATTCTTATGTCACGTCGAGTCGAGTCAGAAATGACATGTTTCCTTCGCTCATTTTCTTCTTTTGTTCCTCTGTCGAGTCGTCTTGCGTGTTTTTCTCACTTCTTCATTGACTTATTTCTTTTGGAGTCGAATCGCGGTAATAATTATCTTCATCTATTTGACTGTCGTTCTTCTTTTTTAGATTCTGACTTCGACCCCGTTTCTAGATCCCTTGCTCGTGAAATCAATGACTATTCGAGTTCTGACTCTGTATAAATAATTTCTGTCGGACCGAGTGCTGGCCTAAACGTCGAGCCAGAGAACTCTGTTCATTCTACTGCCTCGTCCTTTGGAGTCGAATGGGATGCGACAATCAAGCATTACTATCTGGTACACTAGACGAGAACCCCGAGGCTTCTCGCACTCCGAGATCTCCTCGACTTAACCTAATCCCTCGAGGTATCCCTCTTAGGTTGTTAGATATCCCTGTGTATAGAACGGGTCTCGTGTATTCATTAATAATAGCTCCTTCAGTCGAGCCTGTAACTTTAGCCTGTCATGCAGTGAAGTTAGCTGTTCTTAACCCCTTTTGTTGTGCCCCTGCAGCCGAAATCAATGGCTTCAGAGAATACAGTAGTCTTCCTTCTGATTAGGCGTTGGTTGCCCCCACACCTTCTGACGACTTCAAGCATCCTCCTCGTGGCTGCTTCACCTTTTTTGTTGACCAAATAATGTCAGGATTGTGCTTCCCGATTCAACATGAACTGCTGTCACTAAGTAACCTGTATGATGTGCCAATAAACCAGATCACCCCTAACTCCATCCGAATAATAGTGGCTTTTATAATGGTCACCCAAATAGTTTTAGGTAGTTTTGTGCCCGAGTTTTTTCTTTATTGTTACGGGTATAGGTTTAGCAAAGACGCCCATTGTCTGGGTCATCGTGTAGGTGTGTCTTTCCTTGACGACCTTTCTTCCAATATTACCGAATGGAAGAGGAAGTACTTCTTCATTCGACCTACTCCTGGTCAATATCCTTTCACAAATGAGTAGATCACCAGCAAGACAAAGCAACGCAAGCGTCATAACTCTTTGCAGTTTGCGGGTATGCTGGAAGAGTTGAATAAGCACTATGGATTGCTCGTCGACTGACTAAGGATAGCTCCCTTCTTAATCATGTTGGGATTTGTGTCGACAAGAGTATTCCTCGACTTAATGATCCTTGTAATCTCTTCGTTATTTCGGTTTATGTCTCGATTTGCCACCAATCATCTGACCACTTGTCTTTATTATTATTTTTTATTTGTTCGATGCATATGTATTGCTTATATATTTTCTTTGTATTGATCATCTTTCTTTGTCGACAGCTTCGAAAAGATGAAAAGCCAAGCGACCGACAAATCAGGTGCTCCCGCTCCTCCAAAGAGACCTGAGGGAGGCTCACGTTCTGCCTCCAAAGCTGTGGCAGTCGAGACGACTGCCGCCAAAAAGTCAAGGGTGGTGCTTCCTTCGACCACCAAGACAAACCAACCATCGGGGTCTCATTCCCGAAAAAGGGCCCAGGACCAAAGGGACATGACCCTAGTGCCGAGCTCCCAGAAACGCCAAAAGAGAAATGAGCCGGTTGTCGAGAAGGATGTGGGGGAATCGTCCCCTGTGAAGATGCAGTCGGTGACCCTGGAGCAGCCCTCCTGACTCTTTGACAATCCCGACCCCCTTCCAATTCTCCAATATCTCCATTCAACCCTTGTCGAGGATGATAGGGCTCAGACCGACGGTAACCCCTACCATCGGGCTCGCTATGCCGCTCGACTTATCCGTCGGGTAAGTTTTGTTTTTCTGTATTTTTTGTCCGAACTCCAGATTTATCATTTTATTTTTCTCACTGTTCCATTTCATTTTTTAGCTTCTCGCATGCATCCTCCCCTCAATGATCGAGGAAGCGACCTCTTCTCATGCTAACGTTAAGGTCCTGGCGGGGAGGTATGAGGCTAAGTGCAAAGAGCTTGAGACGAATGAGGAAGAGCTCGAGGCTGCCAATGCTATCATTGCCAAGCTCAGGTCTGACAAAGAGGCGACTGCTCGGAAAGTTGAGAGGTTGAAGGTCGACTTGGCCAAGGCCATTGACGAGGCCTTGGTCGAGAGGGAGAACGGGGTTCAGGAGGGCCGCAGGACCTTATTGAAGTCTCCTGCAGGCGCTGTCTTCCTCGACCACTACCGTAACCCTGTGGTTCAGGCGTTCTGTAACTCGCCCGACTTTCTCGACGAGCTGGTTCCCGTGGCGGTCCAATACTTCTACTTTGCCTACGACACGTGGGAACAAGATGTGTCCCAACCCGACTTTCCCGGAAAGATCGATCGGGCGACAGTGAAGAAAACTCTCCCCAACCCTGACGGCTTCCAGGGCGGTGAGGACCTCCCTCCTGGTCGTGAATGGTGAACTGGTTTCGAGGCCAAAGCTATTCATGCAGCCAAGCTTTCTTCTCAGCTGGAGGTCCCTCCATCCCCCTTAGTCGGTCCAGTTGAACTAGTCGAGCCGAATGGGGCTAATTACGAAGAACTGATCGACGAGGAGATATAGGTCGAGCGGCCAGATGGGCAGCAGGGGACGGAGCTCGTTGAAGATGAGGGTGCCGAGATCGAGCCCGTGAATGATGAAACGAAGATGGCGTCGAGAAGTCGACTGCTGACTCTCAGGCTTGATAGATTATGCAGTTTTGTTCACTTTTTATCGCACTACTTTTCTTCTTGCCATCTCAACCTCTTTTCCGATGTAAAGGTTGAGATGGTTTCAAATGTAACGAATTTCCTTTTAATATAATGGTAATTATTTCTACAATGTTTTTTTTTCGTTTCTGTGTTTTATCGATTCTTCGTGGTTGGTTATGCTTGCAGTTTTTCTTTCGATTGCTCTATCTCTTCTTACTACGCCTTCTCCCAACCCTTCTTGCGAGCTGGTCGAAGTCGAGCAACTGTTTTAACAGCTTCATAGCTGTTAAATCAAAAGTTTTTCGAGTCGTCTTCTCCCAACCCTTCTTGTGAGCTGGTCGAAGTCGAGCAACTATTTTAACAACTTCATAGTTTTGGAATCAAAAGTTTTTTGAGTCGTCTTCTCCCAACCCTTTTTGCGAGCTGGTCGAAGTCGAGCAACTGTTTTAACAGCTTCATAGATGTTGAATCAAAAGTTTTTCGAGTCGTCTTCTCCCAACCCTTTTTGCGAGCTGGTCAAAGTCGAGCAACTGTTTTAACAGCTTCGTAGCTGTTTTTCTTGCTTTAATGTTCTTATGTAGTGTGTATGATGTTAATTACAACTTTGTGGTTGTATGGGCCGACTTTATGATTTAATGGCTCTATTGCCTACTACGTAGTTGTATTTGTCAACTTCGTAGTCGCGGGTTTCATAGCCTATTCGAGATTCCACTCGAGGATTATAACTTCGTATTTGTATATGTCGACTTTGTAGTCGTGGGTTTCATAGCCTATTCGAGATTCCACTCGAGGATTACAACTTCGTTGTTGTATCTGTCGACTTCGTATTCGTGGGATTCATAGCCTATTTGAGATTCCACTCGAGGATTATAACTTCGTGGTTGTATCTGTCGACTTCGTAGTGGTGGGCTTCATAGCCTATTCGAGATTCCACTTGAGGATTACAACTTCGTAGTTGTATATGTCGACTTCGTAGTCGTGGGATTCATAGCCTATTCGAGATTCCACTCGAGGATTACAACTTCGTAGTTGTATCTGTCGACTTCGTAGTTATGGGCTTCATAGCCTATTCGAGATTCCACTCGAGGATTACAACTTCGTAGTTGTATCTATCGACTTCGTAGTCGTGGGCTTCATAGCCTATTTGAGATTCCACTCGAGGATTACAACTTCGTAGTTGTATCTGTCGACTTTGTAGTCATGGGCTTCATAGCCTATTCGAGATTCCACTCGAAGATTACAACGTAGTTGGTAGGGTTGGCAGGCTTTATAGCCGTTTTGAAAAATTTGATTTTTTCTAGCAATCATAAAGCGATCGATGTGTAAGCGTAAAGAAGCATAATAAGAGCGTGAACTTGAAATTCATTTCATTACCGAATTTGATTTAAACGTTGTTCAGTACAAAAAAAAGGCTCAAAACATTATCTTAAACGTAAAACAACTTGAGATGGATCACATGCCAGGATCGCGACTGCTGTTGACCTTCTCCATCTTCGAGCTCGTATGCTCCTCTCTCGAGAACCTTTGTGACCGTAAAAGGTCCTTCCAATTAGCTTTGAGCTTTTGCACATGTTTGAGGGCAACTGCTTGCTTGAAGACAAGATCTCCAACTTGGAAACGTCGGGTTCGAACTTTCTTGTCGAAGGCTGCGCACATCTTTTGCTTGTACTCGACAGACCGCACCCAAGTTTCCTCTCGCCCTTCTTCGATTAAGTCGAGGGCTTCTGCAACTATTTCCTCATTCTTCTTTTCTTCATAGAATGTCGACCTGTGAGAAAGTAAGCCCACTTCAATGGGCATGAGTGCATCCATTCCATAGACCATGTGGAACGGGGATTGATCAGTTGAACTTCTCGGAGTCGTTCGATAGGCCCAAAGGACTGTTGTTAGCTCGTCGACCCAAGCTCCTGACGCTTTTTCCAATCTCTTCTTTAGTCCTTGGAGGATGGTTCGGTTCGTCACTTCAACTTGGCCATTAGCTTGGGGATGCGTCACTGAGGCAAATAGTTGTTTGATGCCCATGTCGAGACACCATGCTTGGATTCGCTTGCCCTGAAATTGAGTTTCATTATCTGAGATTAATATCTTCGGGACTCCGAATCGGCAACAGATGTTGTTGAATAAGAACTGTATCATTTTTTCTTCCGTGATCTTTGCCAACGGTTCTGCCTCGACCCATTTGCTGAAGTAGTCGACTGCGACTACAAGGAATTTTTTTTGCCCCGTTCCCATTGGCAAAGGTCCCACTAAGTCGATTCCCCATTGAGAGAAAGGGTTCGGGCAGTTGATCATCGTCATGGTTTCAACCGGGATATGGGGAATCAGACCATGCCACTGGCATCTCTCGCATCACGGCACCAACTGCTCCGCCATCCTCCGAATCCTTGGCTAGTAATAGCCCGCTCGCAGAGCTTTGCCGGCTAAAGCCCGAGACCCTATGTGCACCCCGCAACATCCTTCATGAATCTCTTTTAGGACATGATTCCCTTCTTTTTTGGAGACGCAGCGCAGGTGAGGCCCAATCATCGACTTCTTATACAAGACCCCATCGACTTCAAAGTACTTGGTTAGGTATCGAGAAGCTTCCTTTACTTCTTGCTTATCTCCTGTAGGTATACGTCCCTGCAAGAGTTCGTGAAATGACTTCCTCCAATCGTCGTTTTTCTCGACTTCCATTATTTGGCCAAGGACACTTCCTTCCAGGTGTATCGTGGTAATGTGGCCTCCCATCTTTCGTTCGTTAGAAGCTGCCATTCTCGCGAGCCAATCAGCCCGCTTGTTTTCTTCTTGGGCGACTTGAGTTTGCTCGAATTTTTCCAGGCCTTGTATAAGGCTTTGAATTTTCTCAACATATTTTAACATTCTATCTTCCTTTATCTCACAGTTCCCCATTATCTGGCCCACGACAAGTTGTGAGTCAGAATGCGCTGCGATTTTTGTCGCTCCGCCACCAATTGCCAGTTGAATTCCCTTGATCAACGCCTCATACTCCGCTTCATTATTAGAGGCCTTGAAACCCATTCTGATGGCAAAGTCGTGCTGCTCACCTTTGGGAGATACTAGAACAACCCCTAGACCAGACCCTTTGGCCGCCGAGGATCCATCGACGTGAATCATCCATTTCTTTTTTTCCCCTTTGGTTCCTTCCTGGATGAAATCCGCTAAATCTTGGGCTTTTATGGCCTGCCTTGGTTCGTATTTGATGGAGTATTCACTTAGCTCGACTGTCCACTTCACGAGTCGACCCGAAACAGTAGGTCAACCCAGGGTTTCTTCGAGCTAGAAGTTTGTCCTCACCACTACCACGTGATTCAGGAAATACGACCTCAACTTTCTAGCTGTTATTACCAACGTCAGGGCGGCTTTCTCGACTTCAGAGTATCTCATCTTTGTACCTTGAAGTACTCGACTCGTGTAATAAATCGGTTGTTGGGCACCTCCTGCTTCTCGTAGCCAAACTTAAGGAGAATATTCCCACTGAGATGTAGAGTACTAACTCGTCACCGGGTTCTGGTTTTGTTAACAGCGGCAGCTCGCTCAAAAATTCCTTTAGTTTCTCAAATGCCATTTGAGCCTCGCCATTCCATTGAAAAGTTTTCTTTTTGAGCAACTTGAAGAATGGGAAGCTTCTCTCCGCAGCTCGAGCGATGAATCTGCTCAGACCAGCAATTCGAACTGTCAAGACATGTATCTCTCTGATATTCCTCTGGGGTGCCATGTCGAGTATGGCTTTCACCTTGTCCTTGTTTACTTCAATCCCTCTTTCAGTTACGACATAGCCAAAGAATCGTCCTGCCTTCACTCCGAAGGCACATTTACTCGGGTTCAGTTTCATCCCGAATGTTCTTATTGTCTTGAATGTTTCTCTTAAGTCCTCGAAATGCGAGATCGATGACCTAATTTTCACTAGGATGTTGTCCACATACACCTCCATATTACGCCCGATCTGCGGCTTGATCATTCGGTCCATCAGTCTTTGGTAGGTCACCCCGCGTTCTTGAGTCCGAAGGGCATGACGACATAATAGTATGTTCCTTTGCTCGTCACAAAGCTCACCTTGCTTTGATCCTCCGGGGCCAAGGGGATTTGGTGATATACCTGAGATGCGTCCATCATACTTAACAATTCGCAGCCAGCCGTGGAGTCGACTAGCTGATCAATTCTTGGCAGTGGATAATGATCTTTTGGACATGCTAGGTTCAAGTCACGAAAGTCGATGCACATGTGCCACTTGTTAAGCGCTTTTCTCACCATCATAGTGTTTGATATCCATTCAGGGAATTGGATTTCTTTACTGTGTTTGGCTTTCAGGAACTTGTCCACTTCGACTTCAATCGCCTTATCAATATCGGCCCCATGATGCCTGAGTCGTTGCTTTACGGGTTTTTTGAGGGGGTCGACATTAATTTTGTGCTCCATGACGTTTGGGTCGATTCCTGTCAGCTCCTCAGGGGAAAAGGCAAATATGTCTCTGAATTCTTTCAACAGCTCCACCAATTGTCTACGCAATTCATCCTCTAACTCTCTCCCAATTTTAGTGGTTTGGTCATCCCTTTCCCTGATTTGGATCTCCATCAATTCTCCGTGTGGCTCGAGGTCACTCCCTCTTGGTCTTTGTTCACTTGACATTGGTTGTTTCTCTTCCCTGATCTCTGCTCGTTGGTTGGTTCTTACTGCTATTTGATAGCAGGTTCTCGACAGTTTTTTATCTCCTCGAGCCTCTCCGACTCGATCTCACACAGGGAACTTCAGTTTCATGTGATAAGTTGATACCACCGCCTGGAACGTGTTCAACGCAGGCCTCCAAAGAATCACATTATAAGCTGATTCGACGTCGACCACCACGAATCTCACCATTTTTACCTTTCGTAAGTCTCCTTCTCCAAGGACGACTGCGAGCATGGTTTCTCCTAGGGGCGCGACTTCTGAGCCGTTGAATCCAAAGAGTGATGTATGTAGGGGTGTTAATTCGAGATCAAGCTCCATCCTCTTAAGGAAATCGTAGAAAATCACGTTCACCGAACTCCTGTGTCGATAAACACTCTTTGTACCTCGTAACCCGACACCTGGGCAGTTATCATTAGAGCGTCGTTATGTGGCCTTTCGACTTCACCTATATCCGCTGGCCTGAAATTCATCACCGAGCTGTTCTCATCGACTTGTTGTACCTCGGTTTTTTCGTGACGGCCCCGAGCATATGCCTTTCTGGCTCGATTTGAATCTCCGTCAGTTGGTCCTCCAAATATCATATGAATTACCCCTCTCTTTTAGGGAAGTTCTTCCTTCTCGGGCATTCTTGCCCTCTTACAAGGGTTTCTGCTTCTTTCCTTTCGTCGACTGGTCCTCTCTCGGTCCTTATAAATGAATTCCTTCAGATGGCCTGCCTTGATTAGTTTTTCGATTTCATCCTTGAGGTGCCTACAATCGTTAGTGTTATGCCCGTAGTCTTTATGGAATCGACAATATAAGTTGCTCTTGGGCCTTGTTGGTCCATCCTTTCTCGTCAGAGGCCATCTGACGACATTATCACGAATCTCTTTCTCCATCACCTCCAATATTCTTGCTTGCAGGACCGACAAGGGGGTGTACAGAGTCGGCCTCCACCCTCTCGATCGCCCCTCCCTTTCTGCTCTTGGGGATCCTTTCCTCTCCACCGCTGGGGTTGGTTTCTTATCCTTCTTCTCATCCCGGGGTTCAATTTTAGCCTTTGCTGCTTGCAAAAAGTCGGCTTCCGCCTCCTCGACATTCATGTATTTGGCACACCTTCCCAAGACTTCATCAAAAGTTCTCCCAGGTCGCTTTGCTAAGGAATTTCTGCATAACCCTGGGAGTAATCCTCTAGTGAGTCCTCCCGACTTGATCTCCTCGGTGGCCGAGGGTACATCGACGCACGCCCTCGTGTACCTTGCCACATACTCTCGCAATGATTCTCCTTCCTTCTGTTGCATACCTATCAAAGTAAGATAAGATTTTTCTTGGGCTTTTACACTTGCAAATTGGTTCAGAAAACTTGAGCTAAACCCGTCAAAGTTCCTGACAGCTCCTGGGGTAGTTGATGGAACCAATCTTGTGTTGGTCCCCGCAGAGTTGTCAACAATGCTCGACATTGAACAAGGTCATTATAACGATGTAACACCGCCATGTTCTCAAAACTCTTCAGATGTCGAGAGGGATCAGTTCACCCATCGTACCAGATGTTGAGTTCTCTAAACCCCTGGGGTAAGTCGGCGTCTAGAATGTGTTGCAAAAATGGGTGTCCTCTCGAGCTTCCCGTTTTTCTCCCCTCGAGTCGGGCCTGCAAGTCTCGCACCTGGACCATCAATTGTTCAAAAGTATCGTTCTTGCCTGCGGATTGATAGTTCTGAAAGAGGACTCTTCTTCGTCCGCCCTCCTGCTATGCCTTTCATGGGACTGTGCTTGCTGCTCACGCTCAAGGGGTGGCTGCTCAATCCGAGATTGCTCAATCCTGGGCTGCTCGACCTACGCCTGGTCGACTTGCGTCTGCTTAAGTTGGGCTGCTACTGCCTCAGCAATCATTTTTTGCATCTCGCTTCTCTTCATGGTCAGTGGCTGCTCCTCGACTTGAGGTGGTGGCCTCGCTCCTTGCTCAAGCGGCCCAGGCTGCCTTCCCAAGCTCAGGGATGTCTCGGTCGGCTCCTGCCCGTTGACTCCTCCACTCGTGCCCTTCTCGTGGTTGGGCCCCCCTTGCGCGAGCACTGGGATTTTGACCCCAGGTGGGGTAATAGGCGTTTCATCCCCGCCGCGCATCCCCGACGGCGCGTGTCCTCCAAACGGTGGAAAATCGAGCATTTGGAGCGGTGGTCTAGGGCTGGGAATCGTCGGAGGTCGCTTGTCCATCCACGTCCCCCTGAAATCCTTGTTCAAATTCCTCTGCAATCCTTCCTTCTCGGACATCAGAGACAGATCGGAGCTAAGTGCAAAGCTCTTAATTCCTTCAAGAACTCCCCATAGACGGTGCCAAAATGATGGGTCTCCTCTTAGATGTGGAGTGAGCCAATAGAAACGAGCTCAGATACGCCTAAATCGCCTTCAAACCGTTGCTGAACCGCAAGAATACCTACAAGAAATCAACGCCGGAGGGGTTTCCGGCGTAGAGCCTCCGACGATCAAGTCAGTATGTGAGAGAGATGGAAAGTGCTGCTTCTGGGAGAGCAGCAACTAGGGAGGAGAGTATAGAATGAATGGGAGTTAGGGTTTAGGGCTACCTCTTCTCCTTTATATAGGAGGGAAATTTTACCTGTGATGCCTGAAATACCCTAAGTCGGTGGACCTCAAAGGTCCAAATTGCACTAGTCAGTTCGTCTCCCATCCTTGCTGAGTCATCACCAGATTCTTTCTTATCCATACCGGGACAAGAGGTCTTGCGAAGAATATAGCAGAGTGTATTAGATCGTCATTATACATTATGACTCGAGGAACGAGGAGTCGACCTCGAGTATGGATGACTCATTTTAGGCCCTGATTTAGCGGCTATGCCTAGGAAGATGTCGACCTTTCGCCAGTCGACTTTATACCAGGTCGACTCCACGACGTCGACTGGCTGGAAACCCTAAACCATTATTACGATAGAAAGTCGACTAGGCAGAAGTCGAATCGAGTATGTCGACGAACATATGTCGAAATACAGCCGGTTTTCCCTATTCTCCGGTCGAATAGAGTCTAAGGGATCAACATGTCTTTATATGGCTATATCAGTCGTTTTTGCTCGTTTATATATTTTTTTCCGTTTTTATTTCATTTACGTTGTGATCACAACGTCAAATGCAAAATTGATTGGGTAATTTCAAAACTAGTCCCATAGATATAGGGGGTGACAATATTGGTCGCAACGGAATGCAGAAAATATGAATAGTCCTACAACTTTTAAAAATGATCAAAAGTAGGACTTTTTTCGCCGGAATCACTATATCCGGAAGGAACGCCACGTGGCGCACATGTGGCGTATTTTCTTACACGTCGGCATCCGACGTAGATAGGGATAAATTCAAAACGAGTCCCACAGGTATAGGGAGTGTGACATTTTTTGTCCAACAGGTATGCAAAAAAATATGAATAGCCCCACAGCTCGTGTAAAAAAATGAGCCACATGTGCACGACGTGGCGTTCCGGGTCGGAAATAGTAAATTCGGCAAAAAAGTCCTACTTTTGATCATTTTTAAAAAGCTATGGGACTATTCATATTTTCTGCATTCCGTTGGGACCAAAATTGTCACCCCCTATACCTATGGGACTAGTTTTGAATTTTTCCCCAAAATTGATCAATTTCTTTTAAATAATATTATATTTTTATATATCGAATATATATAAATACATGTAAAAAAGAAATAATTATTTTTATTACATTCTCATATTAAGAATATGAATTTATTGGTTTTTTAATATTTATTATAAATTATAAATTACTTTGATTTTATGTGACTTGTAAACAATTTCTTGTTATTGTTATTGTTATTGTTTACTTTTGAAACGTATAATTATCACGAAGTGCGCTTTTTATTGTACGAACTATATTAAGAACAAAAGAATGCGGAAGCAATAAACCGAAGGTTTAAAAACTCTTCAGGGAAGCATCCCACTTCCCCTCAGAGCTCTTTCATTGATAGATCAAACACGAACATAGTTTGGACTTACAAAGACTCGAACTCCCGTCAAGCCTAGCCAACACTACTCACGATCCTATCAACTATTTCTCTGGCCACGTCCCGTGGACTTTTTATCCCACACTTACTCCCTAAGTGTAAAAGTAAAAGATAGTTTGATGAAAAGCAGAGAATCTGAAAACAAGACAGCTTTAGTCCTTGAGTTTTTTAAGAACTCTCGTACTGAACTGCGAACAACTGAATTGAACAAAAAATGTGAAGCTCGAGTATTGCTCTAAAAATCTCTCTGATTTCAGCAGCTGCAATAGGAGCTTCCTCTAGGGTATTTATATAAACTCCTTAGGGTTGGAGTCTTCTACAAGGCATAGGACTCCAAGCTTGATTTCCTTCCATAATTGTAGCTTATCTATGGTAAGTGAATATTCTATTCTCTCTCCTTGATCTCCTTAGCATGCACGACTCTCCTTCCTTTAATTCTTTTAAATCCGATTTCCTACAAAAGACAATACCATAATAAGACCCATAAAATCTTATATATGGAATACAAAATAAGCTCACTTAAGGAAATAAAATAAATAAAGATCTTCCCTTTATTTCTGTGGTTCCAGGTGCTTGTTCGAACTGACGAACTAATGCCAAAATAAAATATCTTTCAATCTCCCCCTTTGGCATCTAGTTCGAAAACATCATACTTGAACGTCTCCTGAAAATTAAAACAACAAGCACCAGATAGCAAACCACATCAAGGGGTTAGTCCAAACATTCCCACACAGAAAAATAGTCACTGTATAACCACAGTTCTCCCTCTCAGTTCTTGCAGCCATCAAAACTCAACATAATGAATCTAACAAATTTCCATTCAATCAAAACAAGCATTCATCAAAAGCATAAAAACACTAGCATTCAAAATACTTAAAAAGTAGCAACGAAACCACATCACAAAAGCAAACAAATACGAGGTTCTTTATTACACAAAGACCTCCCTACATCCCACAGAAAACAAACTACTACTCATCATCATCATAATATTTCATAATCGCCTCGTCAGTGCTATCTCCTCCAGAATCAGAGTCTTCATCATCACCTTTGCTAGCAGCAGCAGCAGAACCCTTCTCCCCCTTTTTCGAACTACGGGATGCCGAAGGGCCTGTTCCCGTGTTCTTGCGCTTTGCGCCCTTGACTGCTTGAAGCACTTGACGTAGATAGGCTTGCTGAGCAGCTACTTTCTTTGCCAAATCATCCCACTCTCCAAGTTGTTGAGCCACAAACTCATCCCAGTTTTTAGGAACCAAGGAGGGAGCCAGTTCTCTTGCGACCTTGGAGGTTCCCTTTTCATTGAGAGTACGAACACTCACAGAGAATGCTTTTCCTGGGTTCTCAAGAGAGTCTTGGTAGCGGGGATTAACAGAAAAATTGTGGGCAGCCAAGAAGGACCAAATAAGACAGGGAAAAGGAAGGGTTTTGCGAGACTCAATATTAGTGACAAAGGTGTGAAGAATATCAAAAACAAGATCCCCAAAGCTGAAAATCTTCCCAATCATGACCCAATAAATGACTTTACTCTTGGACTCTGTGAGCAAAGTTTTGTTTGAAGTAGGAGTCCAGTTGCCAGCACCAATTTTATGCAGCAGATTAGCAACCAAACAAAGTGAACTCACAGGCAAATTAGAGCCAGCCCATGTATCTAACTGACCAGAAGTAAGAACTTTGGTCATAGCGTCTAAATCAACCTCAGTGAGGGAAGAGTTATCAAGATCAGAGGGCAAACCAAGATGAACATTAAACAAGGCAGGAGACACATCAATCACACGGTTTCGAAGAAAAAGCTTGTGAAAACGAGGGCTGTTAGAATCAAACACTGCAGGGGTGAGATTAGCATAAAATTCTTTGACAACTTGACCACAAAAAGGCTGAAGATCAGACACTGTTTTAGACAAACCGACAGAATCTATCAAACGAAGAATACCCAGATCAGCAAACTTACCATCCTCCACAGCACGTTCGGACCAGAACCCATAAGATCCAAAACTAACAAAGCGTTCATGAGCCGCCTCTGTATAGAACCGATTGGTGAAGGTGTTCTCAAGGTCATAGGCATCGTCTTCAGGTTCAGGTGGAACAGGGAGCGCATCTGTAATATCCCGATATTTTATCGGTATAAATTATGTTTTAGTTCCGATATAATAATGTTATCGATTATTATTTTCGGAATTAGTTATTGTCGGTCGAGATTACCGAAATTCATTTTCGACATACCGTTTACGTTCGGAATAATTTTGGTAATTAATCATTATGTTTAATTAAATAATTAAACATAAGTTAAGTGATTAATTAACATTAATCACGCAATTAGGCTAAAAAGCCGTATGAAATTGTTCCCAATTTTTGTAAATTCCGTACCCACTCCTTAAGCATATAAGAAACCATTTTCCTTCTTATGAAGTAAGGGCACGTGTCAGCCTAAGGGGGGTGATTAGTCACCCTAAATTGCTTTATTTAGAGGCAAGTGTCAAGCTTACATGAAGCCACATCCTTCCTCCATCACTCCTTTAATTTTCGGCCGTCTATAAATATGGGGGGATTTGGGAGATTTTTCCCAACTTTTCAAGCTATATACATACTCCATAAGTTAACTAGTTCAGCAATAGTGGTCAAGCAACTTGCCTTAAATTTCCATAATCATCGCACGGCAATTGACGGAACACCGCACGGCAACTTTCGCTCGCCAAAGCACGCGCACGGAGCCAAGAAGTCACGCCTATCCTTCGTCTTCATCGAGCGTTTGGAGAAGGTAATTCACCTCAATACCTTTTCCTTGTTAGTAAGATCATGTAGGGTTTAATTGTCCAAGTTCATGTCCAAAAAGTTCAAGAAATGTAATGATGCGTTCGGTAGTGCCATGTATTGGCCGTGACCGAATGAGGTCTGTTTTTATCCGGCAACTCTGGTACAATTCACGTTTATTTGTTCAGTTTAGATCATTTCATGCCCAGTTAATCCATGTTAGTCGAGGCAAAATGATGTTTTATCAGTGAAATGGCTCAAACCGTCGCTAGCGTTTATCGCGCGTGGCCATGGGCAGCTTCGAGTCATGTTCTATTGCCT
>CACSLK010006441.1:2797424-2808767 GCA_902706635.1 Striga hermonthica
GCGGCGGGAGGGTCGGATCTGGTGGCGACCCGCCTGTACTATGAGAGCGGCTGCCGGCGCCGGAGGAATCGCAGGAGGAGTCACCGGAGGTGCTCGTCGTCGGAGGGTTTTGCGGTGGAGAAGAGATCTAGCGACCCCTACGCCGATTTCATGGCGTCCATGGTGGAGATGATAATCGAGAGGCAGATGTTTGGTGCTGAGGATTTGGACAGGCTGTTGTTTTGCTTCTTGTCTTTGAACAAAGCCGACTATCACGGGATAATATTCGATGTTTTCGCAGAGATTTGCCAAACGTTGTTTAGTGATTGATTTTTTTTTTTTTTTTTTTTTTGACTTTGTTTTTGTGGGATTCTGTACATGGTTTGTTTTTGTTTTTTAATTTGATTTTTCACCTTTATTTGGATTTTGCTCGTTTTGCATCTTATTTTATATGCTTATTTGAATTAGGAGATGTTGATTTTTCTACAGACATTTTTTTTGTGTGTGTGTAACGTTTGAGTGTTAGATGTAATCTTCATATTTGTTTTTCTTAGAAATGGTCAAGGCCGTGAAAGAGTTCAAATTGAGCCTTGAACACTATCAATTTTAGGAAGTTGTATAGGAAAACCTAAAATAAGATCACTAGCTAGAAAATAACAAAAACAATGTCAATAAAATACAATTTCCTAAGATGTATATATTTAGTATAAGGGGCCTTTTCCATATAAATTTCCAGACCCATTTTCAACTTCAAGTTTGGTCCATACTTTTGTTTTTCTTCCACTTCACTCTCTCTCACCTTCATTAAAATAACTAGTATTGACCCGTGCGATGCACAAGGTGGTATATCGTTCTGAATTTTTTTAATATTAACATTAAGCTTAGTGCAATTTATAGATATGTAACAAATATAAAATGGAAAACAACAAATTTGAAACTTCATAAATTAGTAAGCACTTCTTTGTACACAACGTTTTGGGTCTGATTTGGTGGCAAGTAATCGTTATTACAGACTAATATCTTCAACCCACTTCAATTGGTGACAAGGGAGGCAGCAACATATAAATGCCCATGACTGAACACCGACTTCTTAAGAAATAAACCAACATGCGATAACGATTGTCCCTGGCTCTTGTTGATATCCATGGCATACGATACCATAATGGAAAAATTGTCGCCTCTAAAACTTGAAAGGAATTCTGATATCGGAAGGAGTTTTAGCATTCTAGGAATCAACACCTTCTAGCCTTCATGATCCCCAGTGAGTAGGGCTGCGCACGGTTCGGATACTCGAGTTTTTTGAGGTATTTGTTAACCGAACTGAACCGAGCAAATATTCGAACTTGCTAACCGAAACCGAACCGAAAATCACGGTTAACCGAATTTTCGATTAACCGAAAAAAATCCTACTATTCGCGAATTAATCGAACTGAACCGAACCGATCAAACCTAACACAAATCTGTGTTAGGTTTGCTCGGTTCGGTTCAGTTCGGTTCGGTTAATTCGCAAATAGCCATACCAACAAGTTAGTTTAATATATATATAAATATAATATATAACATAATATATATTTTATAAATTTTAATATAATATATGGTTCGGTTCGGTTCGGTTAACCGGGATAAAAAAATCCTAAAAACCGTAACCGAACCGAACCGAGCAAATACTTCCTTTGAGGTATTTGTAACCGAACCGAGTACCCCGATTAACTGAAAATTTGGTTCGATTTCGATTCGGATATACGATTCAGCGGTTCGGTTCGAATATTTTGCCCAGTCCTACCAGTGAGTATCCTACACTCAAGAACATGAGCGGATAGTTTTGTCTCAACCAACCGTGTCCCGTTGCATAAACCCATAGAATATATGATCCATATTCCGCAATAACATGACAGGGGTTCCAATCTTCAAATGTTGGAATTCCTGAACATTTGATGCTATTCAAGAACTCGGGCATATGGATATCAGAAAGAAAATCATTTTTAGAGTCTGATTGCAAGTACTGTCGGAACTCAAGTACGTATTACCATTTGACAAATTCAACGATGTCATATACTCATTGATGAACTCGACAACATCAAGCGTCGGTGCTAATATTGCCCTGTCCTTCAATTAACTAGGATCATCGGTTGTCTGCTTAAACATTGGATACGTGTTGTGTACAATTTGAGCAATTGGATCATCTGATGGTTGAAGCAATATATTCTCACAACCATCGTTTGACCCTCCTGTAATTCTATCACCAATGCTCACAATCCATTCAGTGAACCGAGCAACCTCTTCACGTTCCTCAGAATCTCTAAGACTCTGAAGACGCATGTTTTTATTAAGCCGAAGCACAATACAACTCCTACAGATGTCAGAAGCATTAATCGCAGCATTCACTGTGTTCTGACGGCTACCCTTTGGAATTACAAGAAGAATTTGTCGAAAATCTCCACAAAAAACAACTGATTTGCCTCCAAATGATTTTTCCTTTTTAGAAGGATCAATTGCTACCATAATATCTTGCAACGATGCTTGTACAACTTCAAAGCAATGCTTCAGCATCATTGGAGTCTCATCTCAAATTATCAAAGAAGATCGAATTATCAATTCCGCAAGAGGGCTTCCTTGAGTGATATTGTAAGAGAATCTTGGCGGGGATTCAATGGTATGCCGAATCGAGAATGAGCGGTTCATCCACCAGACAACAAAAGTGATGATTTTCTGCACGATGCGACACACAACACTATACCACCTTTGGATCTCAAGCCAGCAGATAACGTTCTCCACAAATATGTTTTCCTCGTTCCATCATATCCGTATACAAAAAGCACACCGTCAGAATCCACGGACGACATAATTGTCGACTAGACTCATTTCTGTTCGGCAATCATTTTTTCCAGAAGCATAGCATGTTCATCAGCAAGAGCCTTTCGATCGTAACTCAACTCATCCAAAATAAGACGATTTGAATTTAAATGCATATTGTCGCTATCGGGAACGGGCATAGTAGAATAATCACTAAGACTTGATCCACGCTGTCGCAATAAATACTCTATCTCAAAAAGGGGTAGATTCTGGATTTGCTCTTCTGTACGCAACAAACCTAAAATTTTAAAAGAGATAAGTTAGCATCACAACAAACCTAAATTTAGAAAAAAAAAAGAGTAAATTGGTATATCAAAATTCAAGACACATCATAATTTAGAATACAATATAACTAATATAGTGTAATACCATCATTGTTGTACAGTGGTTGCTGTCTATAAAGAATGTCATCCGATAAAGATTGCCAACATCTTGTCCATACCTCCTCAGGTCTACCAAACGAACCAGAAACCAACAATGATGCGAACATGCGTCTTAGAGAGTCTGCAGATACCCACTGACCTGCTTCAATGATGTCGTCTATGTACTCTCTATCATCCTCCAACAAACCCCTTTCGTAGCAAGCATCTCGATATGTAATATACTGAGCCTCTCCAACCTTCATGAAGTCCTCATGACACGTCGCACCGCGAAAAACATTTACCAAACACCTCAAATAGTAATCATCCCCACACCCAGGAGGTACATACCGCAGACGACCCACGGGTGGTTGGTCTTAATTTTCTCTTGGAGTCCACTCGCACATTTTTTTTATTCCAACGAATTTCGACGGAGCCTCAACATAAGTTAGTTCCTTTTCTGCTGGATATTTTTTGTTGGTCTCAAACCACGCAAGAAATTGGCTCTCCTCCATAGAGGGTTTACTGAGAACATATTGAAGACTATCATCATCGTAAAAAAAAACTTGATGCTTTCCTTTCAAATGGAAACTCAACGCTGAACCGGAGATTTTTTGTATTGCAACTCGTAACCCAACAAACGCCATGCAGCCTCACATGAATAAATGTACCTGCAATCATAGTACATGTTTATCTCATCCAAAGATTTTCCAGGTTCCCCTTCAATTGACGTTTTATAGATGGATGTTGTCACACGATCGTTACCTACTTTGACAAATTTGAAGAGGTACTTTATTGATCGTGATTGATTACACTACTCCACATTGATGTGAGCTCTGAATTTCATCAAAAGACCACGATTATTAGGCACGACATAGCCATTGTGGACAACAACACCATTTTGCCAATAGACCTCCCATCATCACGTCGTCTGTAACGCGGATAACTTTCTTCATCAACTGTGGTTGATTCGACAAAATGTTTTGGAAAATGCTTGCTACATTTACCATCAACCATACACGGCGAACCTTCTCGTACCAAACCACATGGCCCGTGAATCATGTGCTCCTTTACTGCTTCATAATACAAAGGATCAGATAATTCGTTTGGATTCTCAGTTGATATGATGCTATCAATGTCGGAAGGATTAGGGAACTTGTTCTCCTTAGCTGAAAACAAAAGTATATGAACATGGGGCAATCCACGTTTTGAAAGGATGTATCAAAATTAATAATACACATTCATATTATAGATTGGTAAAGGTAAATAAAGGAGTCCAAATACAATGATTTATTGTAAGATAATTGGCATGAAATAATATCTCACCTGCAATCACCTTGCCAAATATCTGTTTTGCACAGAAATTGTTCGTTCCATTATTGTCATGTTTTTCTTGTTTATTTTATGTTTATTTTTCCCCATTTTAGGTCTTTTCTTGGGTCTTTTCGTTCCGTCTAGTCATTTTCTACGCTTTTATCTTCATTTTGGCTTGTTTAGTATTTTTTTTGTTTTATTTTCTATTTTCCTTGTTTTTCGTGTTTTTCCGGTTGTGGTGGTTCCAGGTTTTAGGTTGATCGGATTGATGAGCATTCAGATGGGATGAGAAGTGTGTTGTTCGAGCAGTATTTTGCGGGACTCAAGCATGCGAGAATGAAGTTTCCAGCTCGGGCAGTACCCGAGAGACATAGCCGAGCACGCGAACTGTACAAAAAAGGCCACATTTTTGGACCAACGGGACCTTAGCGCCGCTAAGGCCCTTGTGTTAACAGCGCTTTGGATTTTACCGCAGACTGAGCCGGGTAGCTAACATGGCTTAGCGGCGCTAAGACCTTAGCGCCGCTAAGGTCTGTTTTGAACCTGCCGCGGATTTCGTGGATTTTGAATGGGAAAGATTAAAGATCGAGCTAGGGCATAATGGCGGGGATTTAGACTTCATTTTTTTTATGTTTTTTAGAGCACAAACATATTTTCTCTTGGTTTTCATCTTGGATTGGATTTTGGAGCATAAAAACTCATTCTCTAGCTTGTGGATTTGGATCGTTCGTCATTTTTTCTCGACATTGGATTTGGTAATAATCGTAAGCACTCATTTTTATTTTGTGAATGAATGTGATGGCTTATTTTATTGTGAATGTTTGTGTTGAGATTGCGATGAGTAGCTAAATTCCATAAGTTAGGGATAGGGGACGATTGTTTCGGTTCGTTTTCAATTACATGTCTGATAATTGTTCAATCCTTGTGAGTTGTGCGAATTCTAGGATTAGTTGATTGATCACCAATATAACCTAATCAATCGACGTTTAGAACCTAAAGGGGAGACGTCGGTCGATTTAGGCTCGTTTGGAATAGACTTGTTCGTTATTGTATTGTCTATGTGTTGTAGGGTTTGATGAGTTGCTCGTGTATGTTCACCTTCTTGTTATGAAGAGTTATTGAAGGTGAACCTCCATACGAGTAGGTGATTCAAACCCCTTAACCGAGCAATTGATTGCCCGGTAATTGAGTCAAGAACTGAAAATGATTGTCCCCGACTCCCTAACTCATTTATAATGAAGTTACTCCATTTGCTTTTGAATTATCGTATCTCTTTGCTTGAAAATTCATAGTTGACAATTAAAACCCCAAACAATTGAGTTAGAATGTTTAGGAATTTCTTTTCTCTTTTCTTGTGATTGAATATCCGTACAAATAATCTGGCTAACCTTCCTTGAGAGACGACCCGGCGTTCGAATCTTTCGATTCTACTCCGGTAAAAATATTTACAACAAATTAGCGTCATTGTCGGGGAAGGTTTAGGATATATTTTGTGCGCTTATTCAGTTTATTTTTCGTGTTTCTCTTGTTTTCTTTTTATTTGTTAGGTGTTAGTTCTTGTTTTATTTTGTTTTTATTTTATTTTTTTTTTGTCTATCATTGGTGCTCGTAACCCTTGTTGGTCTTAGTGTATGCGTACCAGGAGTGCACGCAAACTGCTATCTCCGATCAACAAATCAATCAACGAGAGCCTGAGGGAGCTGCTGGGAGAGCTTACTCTCGAATCTCACGAGGGAGACGATCACTCCCCGAAATCGCCCGAAGGCAGGAATTTCGACATGGGTGAACAACAGCAACAACCGCCTCGTAACACCCTCCGAACCTTAGCCCAGCCAGTTATCGGGCCAGTCACTTCATGCATTCGTTTGCCGGATCCCGCACGAAATTATGAGTTGAAAATGATACACTACAACCAGCTGTCGGCATTCTATGGGCTCCCGAGTGAAGACCCGCTTAACTTCATCCGAAAATTTTACAATGTCCTCAACACCTTCCCTCTCAACGGGCTGAATGAGGATCAGTTGAAGATGAGGTGCTTCCCAGTAACATTGAAGGACCGGGCCAAGGCCTGGTTCATGACGCTTGCACCGGCTTCTCTAACTACCTGGACCGAAGTATACACGAAGTTCATTAGGAGGTATTACTCCCATCAGAAGACTCAGGAGCTCCTGTCGCAGATCGTCTCATTTGACCAACTACCGAGTGAGCCTCTTCACGAGGCCTGGGAGCGATTCAAGGATCTCCAGCGGCAGTGCCCTCACCACAATCTTTCGTCGGGACTTTTGATGAATTGTTTCTACGACTCCCTCAATCAGAATTTGCAATATATGGTTGACAATGTTGCGGGGGGAGACATCAGTGCAAAGATGGCTGAAGAGATGTATGAGATTTTTGAGACGATGAGTGCTAACTCGTCTCAAAAGAGCAATCGAGGGAAGAGGGTCGTGGTCAACGAGGTATCGTCTGCTCAAGACATGATGGCCCATCAAATAGCCGAACTCACTGAGCAAATGCGGCTAATGAATGCACGAGGAGGCCAGTCAGTGCACACCATGACGGTAGACACATACGGGGCATGTGGAGTTCAGAGGCATAGATCCGAGGTGTGCCCATCGGCATTTGACCAGGAGGTAGGAGAACAGTATGCAGACGTAAATGCCCTCCAAGGTTATCAGAACCGGCAGCCCAACGACCCCTACTCTAATATGTACAACCCCGGGTGGAGAAATCACCCACACTTATCGTGGTCCAACAACAACAACACCCTCCAGCCACCTCGCCCCAACTTCAGCCAACAGCAACCTCGTCCAAACTTCATGCAACAACAACCCCGTCCCAACTTCATTCCCCGTCCGAACTACCAACAACAACAGCAACCGCAACAGCAAGCCCAAGGGTCTGGTCGAGCTCGTCCAACCAAGATGATAAGCTAGACAAGATCCTTCAGTTTATCACGAATCAGGACTCATCGATTAAGCGTTTCGAGACTCAATTGGGCCAGCTTGCCACAAGAGTCGGGAATATGGAGGTCGAGTCCGACAAAGGAAAACTTCCGAGCCAGCCTGAGCAAGACAAAGCAATAACGGTGTTGAGAAGCGGGAAAGACGTTGACAACAAGGTGAAAATGCCCGATCCCGATGACCCAAAGCCAACCGACCAGCCCAAAGAAGCAGGAGAGAGTGCGAAGAGCACGGAGGCCGATTTAGAGAAGCCGACGGATGGCCCAATGTTGCACAAGTCTCCAAACCCTTACAAGCCACGCATCCCTTTTCCGAGCCGACTTCGGGATGAGAAGCAAGAGCAGCAATTCTGGGACATGTACAACATGCTCTCAAAAGTCAACGTCAACTTGCCTCTTCTATGTGATAAAAAATATGCCATCGTACGTGAAGTTCTTCAAGGACTTGGTCACAAAGAAGAGAAAGTTCGGCGATGGGGAGAAAGTGGTGGTCTATGAGGCGGCAAATGCAATCCAGCATGACTTGCCTAAGAAGGAACGAGATCCTGGGGGCTTCGTGTATAAAATAGCCACGGGAATGGAAAAGAAGCTTCGGGGATGTTAGACCTCGGAGCGGGAATCAACCTTATTCCATTCTCTATCTTTCAGCGGCTCGGTCTAGGAGATTTGAGACCCACTCGCATGTGCCTACAGCTCGCAGACCATTCGATTAGATACCCCAAGGGGGTAGTGGAAGATGTCCTTGTTCGAGTAGGGAGGCTCATAGTTCCGGTGGACTTTGTGGTACTGGATGTGAGAGACGTGCACAAAAACGGGAAGGATCACACTATCTTTCTAGGCAGACCGTTTATGGCAACCACCAACACCCTCATTGATGTTAAAAACAGGACCTTGAACATGACGGTCTTAGGCTAATCCGTATCTATCTCAGTCCGAGAGGCCACCTAGACATCCTCAGTAAACTTTGTGGAAGAGTGTGCCATATATGAGTGACCCGTTCGTGGAAGAGATTACCATTCGAGATTTGGAAGAGAGATTAATGCCCGATCTTGAAGAAGAAGAAGAGCCAACCATTGAGCTCTTTGTTGCAGTTGAGCCCGACAAACTGAACCCATCCACAGTAGAGTTTAAAGAACTACCTCGCCACCTCAAGTATGTGTTCCTCGACGATGAGAAACAAAAGCCGGTTATCATCTTTGCCGAACTTAACCGGGATGAAGAAAAGGAGTTGATTAGTGTACTGAAGAAGAATCAGAAGGCCATTGGTTGGAGCCTCGGTGACATCAAGGGGTTCAGTCCTTCCACGTGCATGCACCGGATGATCGTAGAAGAGGGTGCCAAACCATTTCGGGATAGTCAGCGGCGGCTCAACCCGAACATGATGGAGGTTGTAAAGAAGGAGGTGCTGAAGCTCTACTCCGAGGGACTCATCTATCCAGTGGCCGACAGTGAATGGGCCAGCTCTACTCGGGTTACTACCAAGTGGCGGCCATAGCTCTGGAGGATCAGCCCGAGATAAACTTCACGTGCCCATTCGGCACATTAGCTTTCAGACGGATGTCGTTTGGCCTATGCAATGCACCCGGGACCTTTCAACGGTGCATGTTCTCCATCTTTTCTGATATGCTCAAGGACTGCTTACAGATATTTATGGATGACTTTTCAATCTTTGGGACCTCTTTTTCTGATTGCTTGCAGAACTTATCTCGAGTTCTTGAAAGATGCATTGAGTCGAATTTAACTTTGAGTTGGGAGAAAATTCACTTTATGGTGACTAGTGGTGTTGTGCTAGGTCATGTGGTGTCTAGTCGGGGGATTGAGGTTGACAAAGCTAAAGTGGATGTTATTGAAAAACTTCCCCCACCTGTGAATGTGAATATCGTTCGAAGCTTTTTGGGTCATGATGGCTTCTATAGGAGATTTATTAAAGACTTTTCAAAAATTAGCCAGCCTTTGTGTCACTTGCTTGCTAATGATGTGCCTTTCGTATTTGATGATGCATGTGTAGATGCCTTTGCTAAATTAAAGAATAAGCTTGTGACTGCTCCTATTGTGATTGCACCTGATTGGTCTTTACCTTTTGAAATTATATGTGATGCATCGAACCTTGCTGTTGGGGCCGTCTTGGGCCAACGAGTTGATAAGTTACTTCGAGTAATTTATTATGCTAGTTTGACCTTAAACGGTGCTCAATTGAACTACACCACTACAGAAAAAGAACTTTTAGTTGTTGTGTTTTCTCTTGAAAAATTTAGATCCTACATTTTGGGGTCTAAGGTGATTGTGCATTCTGATCATGCAGCTCTTAGGTATCTTTTGAGTAAAACTCAATCGAAACCTAGGCTTATTCGATGGATTCTTCTTTTGCAAGAGTTTGATGTAGAGATTAGAGATAGAAAAGTGTGTGAAAATGTTGTTGCTAATCATTTGTTTTGTATTGTTCCTTCTGAACCTTCACTTGCATTGCATGAGCATGTTGGTATAAATGATGACTTTCCATATGAGCATGCGAGTGAAGTGACTAGTGTCCCTTGGTATGCAGATATTGTCAATTATTTGTCACATGGTGTCTTGTTGGCTAACCTCTCTTCCCAAGAGAGGAAACGTTTTGTGTTGATGTGTAGGAGCTATTTTTGGGATGACCCAATCCTTTTCAAAATGGGAAAGGATGAGACTCTTCGGTTGTGTGTGCCCGAATAAGAGCAACCGAATGTCCTAGCCTTTTGTCATGAGCTTCAATGTGGAGGACACTTTGGGGGTCGAAAGACTGCTTTCAAAGTCCTCCAATCAGGTTTATTTTGGCCAACTCTTTTTAAAGATGCTTATAACTTTTGCAAATCTTGTGACCACTGTCAAAGAATTGGGAATATTGGCCCAAGAAATGAGATGCCCCTTGTGAGCAATTTACAAGTTGAAATTTTTGATGTATGGGGCATTGATTTCATGGGACCATTTCCCAAATCTTTTGGCTTCGAGTATATCCTTCTTGTTGTAGATTACGTGTCCAAGTGGGTCGAGGCTATCCCCACACAGACATGTGACGCTAATGTGGTTATTAAGTTTTTGCAAAGTAATATTTTGAGCAGGTTTGGTTTCCCACGGGCCATTGTAAGTGACGGAGACAAGCATTTTTGCAACCGGGTGTTTGAGAAATTGATGAAGAAGTACGGGATTTCTCACAAAGTGGCCACCCCTTACCATCCTCAGACCTCGGGCCAGGCAGAAACTAGTAACAAGCAAATCAAGACCATTCTTGAGAAGACTGTGAACTTGTCCAGAAAGGATTGGTCTAGTCGCCTTGATGATGCACTTTGGGCCCAAAGGACAGCGTACAAGGGAGTCTTGGGGATGAGCCCGTTTCGGCTTGTTTACGGAAAAGCGTGCCACCTTCAAGTCGAGATCGAACACAAGGCATTCTGGGCGACTAAACGGATGAACTTTGATCTTGATACCTCCAGAGGTGAGAGGATGTTGCAACTCTCCGAACTTGAGGAGTTGAGGAACGAGGCATACGACAACTCCAAAATTTACAAGGACAAGGTCAAAAGGCTTCACGACTCGACCATTGTCCGGAAAAATCTCGTGCCCGGTATGAAGGTACTCTTATTCAATTCTCGCCTTCGACTTTTTCCGGGAAAGCTTAAGTCCCGTTGGAGCGGACCTTATATTGTTGATGAAGTGCTATCAATTGGAGCCGTCCGACTCCGGAATCCCGCGAATGGCGAGTTGTTTGTAGTGAACGGTCAAAGGATGAAACCTTACTTTGATGGAGAGTTCGGGAAGCATCATGTCAAGACTATCAGTCTCGGCGAAACCCCGTATCCTTGATTGAGCAGTATGCCGAGCTCCCGGCAATAAACCGAGCTTATTTGTACCTTT
>CACSLK010006441.1:2808822-2820851 GCA_902706635.1 Striga hermonthica
ATATAAAAAAAAAATAAATAAATAAAAAAATCCGACGGGCACACTCCTTCACAACAAACACAAGAGTTAACCTCGCTCAACCCTCAAGCGACCAAGCACCTCTGACCGCGACCCGACCACACCCAGCGACTCACTTCCGGCAACCATCACCGGCCACGAACTTCCGGCGACCCCTCTCCGGCTGGTTCCACCTGTGAATTCGTGAAGTTGAGCCACCTAAATTACCTCACCAAGCCGTGTTCGGGAATTCAAACTTTCCGGCCACTCAACTCTCTCCGGAGTCTCACCTCCGACAATCACCCTCAAGCTCCATTATTCTCCGACTACGGACCACAAACAGAACTTTCACTTCAAAGAGTTTATTGTTCATCCGAAATCGTACAACCCTAGCTTGCGGGAATTGCTCTTTCTCGGTCGAATATCACATCACAAGGTACGATTAGCTCTTCTACATTGTGAATCGGTTGATCGTTGAGGCGTGAGGAGGCCAACTCCGGGACCCTTCACGTTCAAATTGTTCTAAGCACACCAAGCCCCATTCCCGCACGCCACGTGTTCGATCAATTGCTCGAACCTATAATCATGGTTAAGACGACTGGTACTTCAAAGGGAAAGGCCCCCGCAACTTCAAAGTCCAAAGCGGCAGCCTCCACGAGCTCCAAAACCGACCCGGCAACTCTGGCCTAGTCCTTACGAGAACTCCATGGCGTCCCGTTTGATGTCGAGTCAATGGATGAGGTCACGACATATCAACGCCTTTCTTCCAAGCCGTTTCCGGAACCGTGCATAATAGATTGGGATAACTTTAATGACGAGCTCGAGATTGGAGAGGATATCACCTGATACATCAAGTTGCTCGATCTTGAGGAATTCAAGGAGATGTAAGTCTATTCCTATCGGAGCTTGATCATCGAGTTTTTTAGCACAGTTTCTCGGCACGAAAATGTGAAGTATCTCACGGCTTGACTCGAGGGCAAGGAATACAAAATTACCGACAAGGTGTTACGTGACATCTACAAGTTCAAGCCCTCGATCAGGACACGTCACAGTCCCATGGGGTGGAAAGTTGACCCGCATTGGGCGGCCATTTCCCCGTGCGAGAAGTATAAGAAGGCCGGTGCTTCATCAGGGTTAATCAGCGATCTCGCTCTTGTGGTGATCCATAAATACCTATCCCACATGATATTTGGTAAGAAGAAGTCGAATAAGGTCAGTGAGCAACAGGTTTTCATTTTGTTGTCGATCTCCCAAGGCAAATCAGTTAGCATGCTACAATATCTGAAGGAGTCACTCTTCGATGTGCGGAATGACTCTAGGCGTGGTCCAACCTTGGGCCATGTGGTAGCACAGCTTGTCGTGTACTTCGGTGTTGAGATTGAGGATCCCAAAATGCCTCCCACATATCTTACCAAGAAAGATCTCGCTCGTGATTTCCTCATAAATGCTACCACTCCACGCCCAGTCCACCAGCGGGAGAGCTACAAGGCCTATTGTAAAGAAATGGGTTTACCCATACCGACCGACCAATCCCAGCCGGCAGTCGGTACATCCGCCGGTGCAGCCCGATCAGCCTCCCATGACAAAGACGATGAGGACTCTGAGGCCGAGACATAACCTGATCCGGCGATGGGTGACTACTCTGGTGCGTCTTCACAGCAGGCTCCCTTTTGGTTCTCCACGTTCCAGGCTCGGCATGACGAGTACCAGACTCGGAATGACGAGCAGAACCGGGCCATCCACTCCGCGGTGTCGTCGTAAAATGTGCGGCTCGAGTCATATATAGAGCACCATGACGCGTGTTGGACGGCCTACACGGAGCAGAATGAGGCCCGTTGGAAGTCCTTTTTGGGGACTAATGACGAGCGTTGGGCAGAGCAGCAAAGGGAGTGGAACGAGTTCAAACAGAGCACCGAGGCGCACTGGATAGCCCACGACACCCGATGGGACACCTGGGAGGCACAGCAGTATCAGTACCCACCACCGGACGCACAGTGACTTGTCACTGTGCTTTGTACATTTTTTATCTTTCTCTTTCTCTTTTATTTTTGTATAGGTTCCTTGCTTTTCGAGTCGGTTTATTATATGATCTAACTCTCTTTCACCGCGAATCGACAATGGGGACATTGTCTGATTTTAAGTGTGGGGGAGTTTTACGAGCTTACGTGATTATATGGTAGATCAAGTCTTGTTTTTCTTTTTAGGATTGCTTTTATTTCTTTTCATTTGCTTGGTGTCCAGCCTAGTTTTAGTTTTGTTTGTTTTTCGAGTTGGACATTGGTGAATTCCGGGATTGGTTGATTATTGACTGATGACGTTGGTTAGTTGTGATGATGATCTTGAGCGGCATATTTTGAGGTGACTTGGTTGTTTTGATTAACACTCATACAAATATATCCTGTGATATTTGAGCCATTTGATTTTTCTTGTGTGCTATTGGTCTAAATGTTAGTTAATTGGAACTTGCCTTGAGTCTGCTTTGAAATGAGTCGATTTGATTTGTGACAGGTGAATATGATTGAGACATTCTTTGTTATTTGTCCATCCTTTTTCTTCGTTCGATAATAATACTAACTAGTCGCCCCTTTGAGCCTTATATTATATTTTCATTGTTGTCCCCGAAGTGATGATGTGTGGAGAATGGGTGGTGATGATTGTTGATATTGAGAGTTTTGACATATGTTGTTAAAAAAAAAGGTAAATGAATGAATGAACCGAACGGATTATACTCCAAGTGCTCCGACCGCTAAATTAGTGGTCTCGAGTAATGAGTACGGGAAACCGGTCTAGGAGACTCGGGCAGAAAACCCGATGGCTAAACCTAGATAACTTATCCATGAGGTTTAAGAAAAAAAAAAGGATAAGTAATAATATTGAGGAAGCATTTCGGCTTTGGAGAAGGTTGGAGAGACCAGTTGAGACCGGAGGAGTTGTTGATCATGATTGAGTTTTTGAGTTGTGATGTCTTATTTGTGAGCCACTTAACCTATATTTATCTCGCCCGACCATTAAGCCTTCATTTAATCCCTAAAAGTCCTTTTGATTCACTGTCTCATGAATTTGATTGATTTTGAGTAGAAGTTAGACGATAGGCAAGGGCATGATTGATTTGGATGGCGACTAATTTGAGTGTTCCTGTTTTAATTTAGAAAGAAACTGAGTGAGGCTCTTATATCATATCTCCTATTTCTAGAGTTTGTGTTATCAATTGATTGAGTTCATTGTCAAGGTGTGTTCTCATGGTCATCGAAATTCTTGTCAACTTAGTTGATCGATTTGAGACTTTTCTTGCTTGAAACCATTGTCCATTCACGTTTTCTTGTTTTGTTTTGTTTTCTTTTCTTTTCTTTTTGTTCGGGACGAACAAAGGTCTTAGTGTGGGGGAGTTGTTCGTTCCATTATTGTCATAATTTTCTTGTTTATTTTATGTTTATTTTTCCCCGTTTTAGGTCTTTTATTAGGTCTTTTCGTTCCGTCTAGTCATTTCTTATGCTTTTATCTTCATTTTGGCTTGTTTAGTATTTTCTTTGTTTTATTTCCTATTTTTCTTGTTTTTCGTGTTTTTCCGGTGGTGGTTCCAGGTTTTAGGTTGATCGGATTGATGAGCATTAAGATGGGATGAGAAGTGTGTTGTTCGAGCAGTATTTTGCGGGACTCAAGCATGCGAGAATGAAGTTTGCAGCTCGGGCAGTACCCGAGCGACGTAGACGAGCACACGAACTGTAGAAAAAAGGCCACATTTTTTTACCAACGGGACCTTAGCGCCGCTAAGGCCCTTGTGTTAGCGGCGCTTTGGATTTTACCACGGATTGAGCCGGGCAGCTAACATGGCTTAGTGGCGCTAAGACCTTAGCGCCGCTAAGGTCTGTTTTGAACCTGCCGCGGATTTTGTGGATTTTGAATGGGAAAGATTAAAGATTGAGCTAGGACATAATGGCGGGGATTCAGACTTCGTTTTTTTTTTATGTTTTTTAGAGCACAAACATATTTTCTCTTGGTTTTCATCTTGGATTGGATTTTGGAGCATACAAACTCATTCTCTAGCTTGTGAATTTGGATCGTTCGTCGTTTTCTCTCGACATTGGATTTGGTAATAATTGTAAGCACTCATTTTTATTTTGTGAATGAATGTGATGGCTTATTTTATTTTGAATATTTGTGTTGAGATTACGATGAGTAGCTAAATTCCATAAGTTAGGGATAGGGGACGATTGTTTCGGTTCGTTTTCAATTACGTGTTTAATAATTGTTCAATCCTTGCGAGTTGTGCGAATTCTAGGGTTAGTTGATTGATCACCAATCTAACCTAATCAATCGACGTTTAGAACCGAAAGGGGAGACGTCGGTCGATTTAGGCTCGTTTGGAATAAACTTGTTCGTTATTGTATTGTATATGTGTTGTAGGGTTTGATGAGTTGCTCATGTATGTTCACCTTCGTGTTACGAAGAGTTATTGAAGGTGAACCTCCATACGTGTAGGCGATTCAAACCCCTTAATCGAGCAATTGATTGCCCGGTAATTGAGTCAAGAACTGAAAACGATTGTCCCTGACTCCCTAACTCATTTATAATCAAGTTAATCCGTTTGCTTTTGAATTATCATATCTCTTTGCTTTAAAATTCATAGCTGATAATTAAAACCCCAAACAATTGAGTTAGAATGTTTAGGAATTTCTTTTCTCTTCTCTTGTGATTGAATATTCGTACAAATAATCTGGCTAACCTTCCTTCAGAGACGACCCGGCGTTCGAATCTTTCGATTCTACTCCGGTAAAAACATTTACAACAGAAATCCCTAATCATTTCTTTGAGTTTTGATTTAAAGACCCTACAGACAATATTCGATCGATCCTCTGGGCGTAATTTTCTAGGTTCAAGAAAACAAACAATCTCCAGCCATTTTGGATTACAGGTGAAAGTGATAAGCAAATCAGGATAACCAGCCCATCTAAAAATAGCCATTGCATCTTGATAATTCTGAATCATATTTCGAGCACCCCCTGTGAAAGAAGAAAGAACGATAACCCTTTTTCCTTGGGAACTGGGTTCTGAAGAACGGCATCGACCAAACCGTTATACATTTCACAATAGAGTTTCTTCTGATTGAACCAAATATATAGCAACCTCAATGATTCGACGATGGTATAAGCATCAACAATAAACTGTTGATACAGTCTTCTTGCTGAAACAATAGTAGTCGGTACAAAGTCCCTATCATGCATCCTGAAAGCAAAATACTCCCTGACACTCACATGTGTCCGTCCGTCTTAACTTTTTTTTTTTTCCTTCAGTGAAGAGTATGTCTTCTCGGTAACCATCCTTACCATAAGGCAAAAATAGAGAATATTGTAGTACCAGATACGAAGAGTTGAGTTCATTTATATGCTTTAGAAGACTGCTTTTGGTTTCAACCAATATGTCTCTCTCACTCATGTTTGGTCAAAATCGCCAACAACTAACACAGCGAGTTCAAAACTGGTTGGCAAGTTATACCGTCTGGCATCGCTGTATCTCCGTCCAATCAGATGGACTTTAACATTAGCCTTCCCGAGCTTCTACCTTCTGTCTCTGGTCATACGAAATGATTTGACCAATTCATTATTTTGGTCTAGCATTTGTTTCAACCCAACAATACCCTCATACAATTTGGCATCATCAGATCCTTTCCTGTCGCATAAATTAAATACAACCATAGTTCAACACAAATAAAAATCAACTATTTTAAAGATTGTATATAAGATAATTTAAATTTAATATATACATATATATATATATATCTATATATATACACACACACGTAATAAATAAGAAATAACATAATAGAAAAGTAAATAATTTTTTTGTAAAAAAATAATATACCTCACAGCATTAATTCTGTTGGAATTTGGAAACTTCATTTTCAGTATCGTATATGTAAAGTTGCACAAACTTTGGAGTAGAACCTTCGGTAGGAAGCAAACTACCAATCAAATGATAGTTTTGTCCGTGCAAAGCAAAAACAGGCGGGCCTGACCCCTTATTGATATCTGCATCAACTTTACCGTCCATTGAAGTGAAATCAAACATGTTGTTGTAAGATCTTATATTTTCTTGAAAATTTTTGCTCATGTGCCATCTCCATAAAGCAAATCTTTTAAAAATTGTGAAGGGTCTCGTACGGAAGGAAGCTCTACTAATCCATTAACACAACAACCAGTGTAATCCGAACAAATAAGTTTTAAACGATGAGACTTCTTTCCTCATACCAAAACTTTGCTCCGCAATGTTTACAACAGTAGGTTACATCTCCCATGTCCCAGTATCTACAATTTTAAAAATATAATAACTTTATTAGATGATATATTACAATAACACGATAATATTTGAATAATACTCATGTATTGAGGAAAAAAATTACTACATATTTTGGGTGTTGAGTCAAGAATCTTTCTAGGACGACCACATTTTTTCTTTTGGACAGTGGTTGAATGGGATCATCTTTAGTTAAATCAATTACAACACTCGCACTTGGTACAGAACATGATCTATACCGGTTAGACGACGAAATCGGGATTGGAGGAGTCATAATTGTATTTTCCTTTTCGTTGTCACTCAAAATGTCTATGATGATGCTTTCCGATCCAAGAATATTGGAATTATTCAACCTTTTTCACGAAAGTTAGGCTGGCCTGATTATATTATATAAAAAACAAGACGAAGTGGAAACTGTTTATTCGCTGGAAAGAGCGGGTGGTAACAACATGAGCTTGGATAATTTTTTTTTTCCTCTAATTCGAGCGGGCCCTTCTCCAATTTGAGTTTTACTCACATCTCGGCATATGATTTGAAGCATTTGATGAACTGCTCGATCCAATAGTCAATTGACGTTTAGTAATAGTTGATCCAGTGCAAATATCAGAATCCATAGTACCTAGTCAAAATAACAACAATGCAAGATTAGTTTCAGTTTATTTGTATAATTGATAATTTCAAAAGTACATAATTAATACACAACATTAATAAAAATAATATAGTAATTCAAAATTGATCATATATTAATAAAACTAATGATGAATTTTATTAATGAAAATAATACAGTAATTTTATTAAATATTCACATTTCATATATTCTACTATTACAAAAAAAATTAATAAATTATTTATAATTCGAATTATTTAGATATTTATAATTTGAATCTAAACAATATTCAACATATATAAATTGTACAAAGTATCCAAATTTTGTTTTTTAAAATATTGAGATAATGAGTCAAAACACAAAATTGTAGTAAAATATCAGCCCAATAAAACAAATAAAGCAACCCAATTAATAAAAAGGTTGGGTTGCTTCATCAAATTGATGATAAAGGCCCGATATCTATAGTCCAATTATATGAAGAAGAGGACCTCCCATTTTTTAAAAAAAAAAGAATCGGGCTTTTAGAAAAAAGGCCCAAAATGTATAAACACAATAGATTGGACGGTCAGTATTGTTACACATGTAACAATCGGACGACTGTAATCTGTTAGGTAAGAGTATTAAAAGGCAAAATGTTCGGTCTATGGTTTCATTCCATCTCATACAAACAGATCACCGCATGCTTCACACTTTTCTCTCCATTCATTTCGGGTTAGTGTCTGGTTTAGACAAAAAATTATTAAAAAGTCCAGAAATTTTATCATTTCACTTTCAAAGATCGAAATTATAGTATATCTAGGTCTGATATATATAGAGGATGACGAAATAGATGAACTTAGTATTCATATTTGTTTTTCTTAGAAATTGTCAAGGCTGTGAAAGAGTTCAAATTGAGCCTTGGCCACTATAGGAAGTTCTATAGGAAAACCTAAAATAAGATCACTAGCTAGAAAATAACAAAAACAACGTCAATAAAATACCATTTCCTAAAACGTATATATTTCGTATAAGGGACTTTTTCCATTTAAATTCCTAGACCACATTTTCTACTTCAAGTTCAATCCATACTTCTGTTTTTCTTCCACTTCACTCTCTCCCACTTTCATTAAGATAATAACCCTCTAATATTTTCACAATACCCTTATATCCATTTTAATCCCTAAAAGTAGTATTATGAAATTGTACCTCTTTAATAGGATAATAGTACCTATTTTATTAATTATCATTACATACTCTCTTAGTCCCTGAGTTATAATCTAAAGAGTGCCCTAAATAAATTGAACAATGTCATGCCCAACATGCTTCCGTAAAATTAAATAATTCCATAAATTTTGTACCGTTCGACCTACATGGTTATGGGTGAGATGTGTTGCAACTCCACTAATCAAAAAATTAGTGCCCCTAGTTAGTTTCACGGACGGCTCCTTACTGTCTTGCTAGATATCCTGCAAAAGGTTGGCTTTCAGATATGAACAATACCGTTTTGATCTGACAGTCGTGTTTTAGTCAAAGTATTTATGTTTGCAGCTTATTATTTATACAATCACTAACTCTATTATTTTAAATTATAGATAGTATGGTTCTTCGTGTCGAACAGAAAGATCATATTATCGGTTCTTTGTAAAGTATAAATTAATTGATCACAGTCTAGACAGGCAGTGAGACCTTTGTTGGAAAACGACTATAGTGTAATCTTGATTCAGTTGGTCTTTGACTGATGGATTACAATAGTACTTATGATAAGTATTGAACAGACCGCGGAAGGATAAGATTATGAGATTTACTGATCGTGGTTATAATCTAGACTTTCAGTAATTGATCATGCGTACTTTTAAGCTGTAAGATAATATAAAATGAGCATATATATTCATTACTTATTTATTTGATTTACTAAAGGTAATTCCTATTCTGTTAGAATGACATACTCGGTATTTTGGTAAGTAAGAGTGTTTATGTGATGTGTTGTTATAAATTATTTACAGTCACTATGTCCCAGTGCGATGAGTTGATGATGTCCCTGAAATGAGCTCAAGAAGAAATATTATGTCAAACCCTGTAGGTGGACAATTATCCGACATAATGATTTATGAACTGAGTGGTATTAGGTTCGGAAATGAAAGAAGTCAGTTTAATTTAATTATTAGTAATTAAATTAATTGACGGACGTTATATCTTAAACATAGGGAGATAAATCAATCAATTAGATTAATATTTGTTAACCATTTGGAGGTTTGAATTTATTGAATAAATTGAAGCTTAATGGGGAGAACAATAATATTACTCTGGTCGGATGTTTTATTATTTAATTCTATTTAGGAAATTAGGAATTAATTATATTCCATAATTTAGATTTCATTAGGAGAGGAATATTCCTCCTAGAATATTACCTAGGGTTAGGAGACTATGGAGTCTTCTAGAAGGTAATAAAGGTTAAGAGGAATAGGACTTCTAGTTGGGATAGGATATGGAGCATAATTAGGATTCATAAGCCTAATGGGATAAGCCTATATTTAGCACCTTTTTAAGGTCCCTAATGTAGCCTATAAATACAACATGTCCCAACCTCTTCCACTACATTGGCGGTGCTCTATTTTTAGGACCTAAAAGGAGAGGAAAATCGTGTTTTTCATATATTCGAGAGTTCATGAGATTAGATTAATCACACCACCAAGTTTAATCGAAGTAGGTGTTTAGGTAATACATTAGAAGGCTTTAAGATACAATTTCTTCGAGCATTTTGATAACATAAGAAACAGCCACCTACCGCCGCCGTCGACCACCACCGAAAATCGTCGCCGTCGCCTAACATCGCCAGAAGTCGCCTGTGCCTAGCCAGCACGCAGTGGCGAGCCAAAGCCCGCAGCCGCACGTCAGCCACACGCCAGCGCCAGCACTCAGCGAGCCCAACAGCTCACCACGAGACCCAGCGACGCCCTGCTTCGATCGCATGTCATCGCCCGAAGTCCTCTCGTGCCCAGCACTCGTCATCGCGTGACCCCAGACGTCTGCGCCCGTCGCCCGCGTCCCAGCCCTTGCGGGAGTATGAGTCCTGTACACGCACGCATCCTACCATCCCGTGCTCTGCCTCCGCACGCCGGCGACCAGCGAGTCGCGCACATTGCCCACGCCCGTTTGCCTGTTCGCGTGAGTCGACCGCACCGTCCGCGACCAACGCCCGTCCGCAACACCCGACCTGCCAGAGGCCGAGCACGACCGAGCCCAGCCCAGTCCGACCGTCCTTAACCCAGTGAATCGTTTGTGACCCGACGACCCAATTCCGATCAAGGAGGCCAAGTCCGACTACTCAACAGACTCTATGTTTCAGACGATCTCCTACATAGGAATTCAGAAACGTCTGAGAGTCGGCAAAAATTTTAAACGGTAATGTCATAACCATAACTATAGATTCCGCAGCGTTAGGGTTTATTTTGCAAAATTCAAACGTGCATGTTGTTGACGTTCCTAACATAAGCCAACCACTGGTATCAGAGCCCAGACTCAATTCAACTTCGTGCACTGTTTGAATTAGGACTTACTTGTTTATGTAATTAATTGTGTACGGGTGCAGCGCATAATAGATTAGAAATTGCAAAAGGTTGTTTGTGTTGGGATGTGTGAGGATCTCGACAATGTGCAAGTCACGCACTATCTATGAATAAAAACCCTAAGTGCAGCGGAACTAGAAGCAAGGGTTCAAAGCGTACCGTTTTTTAATTTTTCGACTCACCTGATTGTTCTCCAATTATATTGGACTGTCCCGGACTTGTCGCGGACTCACCGAATCGCCCCGAACTAGCTGGACAGCTCTTGGACAACCCTTGACCGGTCTGGACACCTCTTGGCTGAATCTGCACATGATGGGCCGCTGAACGGAAGTGGGCCACGGAGATTGGGCCAGAAACACGATGGTGGGCTGAAGAATTCCTGACGGGATCGAGGGCAGATGTAGGGCCTCGCAGGCTGGGATCGAGCTACTGTTGGGTTCTATTAGGAACGTCGGCAATGAGCACATTCAAATCTATTTGAATAATAAATCCTAACGCAGCGGAATCTATAGTTCGAATTAGGACTTACGGTTCAAAATTTTTGCCGACTCCGAGACGTTTCTGATTTCCGTTGATGGAGATCGTCTGAACACCAAAGTCTAATGGGCAGCTAGACTTGGCCTTTCTCGATTCTAATCGAGTCACCAAGGTGCTCCAATCGCTCATCAAGCTCATCGGATCGTCTCGGACCTCCGGTAAGTGGATGGACTGCTCGGGAACCATCTCGGACATGAACCGGAGCTTCTGGACCGAGCTGGGCCGCTTTGGAGCACGCTGGACCAGTCTGGGATGCATTTGGACCGTCTGGTCACGCGCTGGACTCGAGTTGAACCGGTCTGAGCAGTCTTGCAACTTGCTGGGTCGCGCTAAGCTGTTGGGCCGTAGAGACTCGCGCACTTGGGCCAGGAACGCCCAAATTTGGGCCACAAAAGCGTGCTGGGCTGCTACAATGCTCGCGGGCTAGAGGTGGGCTGCTCGAGGGCCACGCGGGCTGAGGGCTGTGAGGACACGCGGGCTTCGCGGGCTGAGACGCGGGCTGCGCGGGCTGTACGGCTCGCGCGCTTCTCCTTCACACATGCTGGTAACAAAAAAAGGAAAATTGCTGATTGTGGGTTTCGAACCCGTGACCTTGCGCAGGGAATCCACGCCCAAGACCATTGCGCTACACGCGCTCTTCGTTTCCTAAGCTCGCGCGGATTCTGATGTTTGAACGAGAGCCACCTGTGCGCGAAAGGCGTGAACAGTACGAAAGGCGTGAACAGTACCTGGCGCGGGAATTGGACGGAAAGCTAGGAAATATATTTATTTGATGGATACGAAATAACAACCTTCGATCTTTTATTGTATGACCTTTACACGATCTCTAATAAATCTTGGTGGAGCGATTTATTAGATTTCCCAAGAACCTCTTGATCATCTTCTTCTAAGACCTTACGCTGCTAACCGAATTTTCTCTCGAAGAAGAATCTCTCTCTTTTTTTCTCGCTTGAAGAGGCCGAATTTCTCCAGCCCTTCGGGGAGAAAAACGTGTAAAGCTATGCAAAGAGGTTAGGGGACCTAGTGTATTTATAGGCTACAATAGGGACCTA
>CACSLK010006441.1:2851554-2862025 GCA_902706635.1 Striga hermonthica
AAAAAAAAAAAAAAAAATTACTCGTATATATTTGGTTTGAATAATGTCACATTCAAAAATTAATATTTATATTTTGAAATGTTCAACTTAATTAATAATTTTAAACTCTGTAAGTTTTTTGTAACGTCAAAAACAATATTTATGTGTGTGTGTGTGTGTTTGGGTATTACCTTTGAAGTAAAATTTTGGTTCATGAATAGAAGTCTCACAAAGGTTACACGAACTTCAAATGCAATGAAAAATAAATTGGGAAGGACCCCACAAACATTTCAACAATGTAAAACTAACGATTGCCGTTCACATGATCCTCCCATAGAGCTGTCGCAATTCTTTCACGTAGCGTACATTGCTCCTCTTCGCCCGCCGTCGCAGGATCGACTCTGTCCATAAACGAGAACGACATGTCATTCGCATCACGTTGAGGAACATAATCCGGTTCAAAGAACTGTGCGGGTGTCGCATTCTTTTCTTGATGCGTGAGGATAAAATTGTGTAAAACACAACAAGCCACAACCATGTCCGTCTGCGACTTAAGAGAGTATCTCGACATTAAATTCTTCAAAATAGGAAACCTGTTCTTAAGCATACCAAAGGTCTGTTCGACGACATTGCGTAACTTGCATGCCGTCTATTAAATAGTTCACGGGCATTTTTTGGGGTCCTATTTGAACCGACCCACTCTGGCAAATGATATCTCTCGCCGCGGTATGGCGCCAAAAAAAGGGGATGGTTTGAATACCCAGAATCGAGGACATAATATTTACCTACAAAATTTTTTGTCGTTTTACAATACAAAGAAAGTGAATGTAATAAGTTGAGTATGTGTGATTTAGAATAGATTTTTTAGAAGGCGGACATACCCAGTGGTGGAAAAGAGAATTGATATCTCGGATTCGACAATGTCGGTTTGAAAATTCTGGCATCATTAGCGCTGCCTTCCCATCCAGCCAACACGAAAGTGAACTTCATGTTGAAATCACAAGCAACCATAACGTTTTGGGCTAAGTATCCTTTTCTGCATCTGTAAGCCCCCTGATGACCATGTGGAACCCATGCTGGGATTATGGTGCCGTCAATTGCACTGGTGCAGTCTTATTATAATTAAGAGTGTTAACGCTTAATCAAGAATAATGAAAGAATAAAAAACGACTAATAAAACATTGTCACCTTGAAATACGGATACAATTTGTCATTATTGCGTATCCCGGCCGGTACCCGATTGACGTCTGGCGGTAGAATGTAGTCTGGTCCCATATCAGCAAGGGCGGTAATAAAGATATGACAATGTCGTGAAATAGTCTAAGTAGATCTTCTAAAAGACTCAGCTGAATGCCTATGTCGCTGATGACCTTTTATTGTGTGCAAAAATATACCCACACTTTCTTCAATGCAATCTTTTCTTTGCTTGTGATAGCCATGAACGCCTCTACGTTGCTCCACATAGCCGGCGGAAAACTTGTTTATCTACACCCATAGCGCCGCGAAATCTTTTTGGGTTCCCCTCCAGAAGCCCGTTAACCCATTGCATTCCTGTAATGCTTGATTTGCAGTAGGATCTTCTCTTGCGCAGTGCGAATGTCGACGGTGACCTTTGCATGATGCCTACTATTTTTTTTTAAATGTGACACAAATTTTGTGTCTAATTTAATTACGCGCGCTATTTTTTGCGGTCGTATTTGCAGATGTATATCTTCGACAATATCTTCATCAGACTTGACGCTTGAAGGTTCGAATTCCCCTGTTGAGATTTCATTCATTTCCATAATGTCGTCTACGTCGTCGTATTCAATATTGTCATTTTCGTAAGACATCCTACAAATCATTATAATTAAGAGTTGAAAATTTAAAAAATATGATAAAAGGCACATAATAGCAATCCAAGTAAATATAGTGAACAAGCAAGCACACAATTGTTCTAAAAGACATCATCCTAAATCAGGGGACCAAGTTAATGAACATGTGAGAAGTTTTGGAAAATCAAATCACAAACACCGAATAGCCGTCAACGGTTTCTAGAATCTTCCTCAACCCAAACCTCCAAAAGCAAGTGTCGTTTCTGGTCGTTCGCCACATTAAGAAACATATGATTGGCCATCGCGTCACGCAGCGTCTTCAAATCGGCCTTGTAGACATGGTCGGGAAGCTCCATAGCATCAAGTAGAAGAAGGGCCTCCTTCTGCTCCTTTTGGTCTGGTTGTTCCTTCTTCAGGCTAGCTAGTGTGTAACTATGTCTTTGACGGACTCCTTCATAGAGTTCAACACGAACTCCTTTTGCTTCCGTTTCCTCCCACTGCTTCCGTAGGCCGGTGGTGTCATCATTTCCTCGTCTTCTCCATCATTGTGTACCGCCTTACTCCGCTTACCACTTTCTTTGTGCCCTCCCATGCTTGCGTATACATCTCCTCGCTGAGTCGACGCCCGTGCGTAGCGGCCAGTTGCGGTCGAACCAAAGAATATGGTCGTTAATTCTTCATAGTGTAAGCAAGACTTCTTCTTAAGATCACGATCCTGATCATTTCTCTGCAAAAAAGACAATGTTGACGCACAGTTCAGGACATAATATCATAGCCAACAATTGTAGAAGACACGCAAACTTGCCTAAACAAAATTGAACCATATGAGAAAGTAGCAATGAACAAAAAACATTATTTAAGAGGAAATTATTGAGAGGTGCCTCATTATGCATACTTAGAATAGAAATATGAGAATGAAAGTGTGAAATGGGTCCTGATGTAATATGAACTGCAACATGGGAAAATTGTGTTTTTCTCTTCTATTACTACATCATAAACCTATATAAATGTGAAGGTTACATGCAGGGCTTTTGTCATCACTTATTATAATTCCACAAAAAGTGTTTTATTTTCTGGTATTCATAAAACAACCATCATTTATTTCAACACTGAATGTAAAAAAATAAAAAAGTAAAAAAAAAAAAGTTATGGGTCTTGAAATGCACTTCTTCTTTAACATTCTTTAATTAGCAAATTACACATGTTAGACAGAAACCTAATTTTATGTTAATTTCTATGTTAAAACTGCTTATTTCATAAACCATTCATGTTAATTTCTATGTTAAAACTACTTATTTCATAACAACACTAGAATAATAGGAGCAGTTGGTTTCATCATTTGAAAAGAACACCAAACTGACAATAAGTTTTTCACTGGTCGACCGATTCACAAAATCGTGTATTATCATACGAAAATATGTTTTTGGAGATTCACAAAATCGTGTATTATCATACGAAAATATGTTTTTCTCCAACAGACATACGGACATAAAACAAAAGATAACAGTCATCCAATATCGGTGTAAATGAACCTTTATAATTAAACCGAAGAGGAACTTACATCGGTCCAATTTTTCCAAGCATCTTCATCGCTATAGATGACACCGCGCACAGAATCCCAACCTAACCCCATTGCATTATTCTTTACGTTGTAAAATCGCGTCCAATTCGTTTTCAAACGTTTGTACTTACTTTCCACTTGCTTTATGTTGTACTGATATTTCCTCGGGCAAGTAGTATTAAGTTTTTCGGTCATTTGCACCCACTGTTGATGTGTGAATTTGCCACCAACACAATTTCCTTCTAGAACCTCTTCTAACATAATGTCCACGAAGAATTTCTTATTTTCCGCGGCCATTTCGCTTCTCCTTGGTTCCATTTCGAAGTTTCATCTTCATTATTGAAAGACATCTACAATTTCCAGCAAACTCAAAGTGTGTTCCAATGATTAATATTGATTCAATTTATTTGTGTTTAGCTCCGTGTGGCAGCGAAAACCTGTAAGAAAAAATCGACGTGCAACATTAAAAAAAAAAAAAACGCATACAGAAGAAGAATCACATACAGAAGAAAAAACATACACAAAAAGATTATAACAAAACAAAACAAAGTTTTTTTTTTCCCTCAGTTGAAATTTAGCATACTCAAGACAGGAAAAAAAACACATACAAAATTTCTTTCTTTTCATCTTGATGCAGCAACAAGAATCAGAAACACAAAAATGCAATAAATTTCCAAGAATAACAAAGAACAATAAATTCATATTCATCAATTTTTTATTTCAAACTGAAAATGCGTCTTCCGAATGAACCCAACAAAGCATAATGAACCCCTTCTTTCTTTAATTTCTCATAATGAACCCAACCCAAGCATAAAGTTAACACCTTGTTTTATAATTTCCAAGAAAATAATAAACTTTACCATTTTTATTCTTCTTTTTCTCAGGAAAATTCACAGAGACGCTACCCGTGCTTTCCGTATTCTCTCCAACACCGGCTCCAGGTACTTCGGCCAATGGATGCGGCGGTGTACTGGCTCCGTTGTGTCCTTCTTGCCTCGCAGATCCAGCCCCAAATCCCCCCTGGCGGTGTCAAGTTCAGATCCCAACCGGAGTGTGTCGTAAGGTTCAGTGGAGGAAGGGTTATTGGCGTGAACTTCCTCGGTCATCACCGGTTCAAAACCATTTCGGGTGTGTGCTGAAGAATTACTTTGTGAAGGAAAACCCATTTCTACAGGTCTTTAAAATGAAGGAGAAATTTGTTTGATTATGTGGGTTGAATCGAGGGAGTATTGATATGATTCCGTTGTCAGTTCCTTTTGAATAAATGAGTCTACAGCTGTATATTTATTCCAATTTGAAAAAGTGGTTGCCGACAATTTATGGGTGATATCTTCATGTGGGACCCACATAGGATTTAGTTTAATATCCAACAATGACTCAACAGTAAAATGACCGGTTTTTTCTGAGTACAACTTGTATCCTTGGCGGTAAAATGACCGGTTTTTTCTGAGTACAACTTGTATCCTTGGCGGTGCCTTGTACTTTTTGACTTTCATTGACTATCATTCAAGGAAGATTTGGGTGTATATGTTGAATTCAAAATATCAAGTTGTAGAAGTCTTCAAGCAGTTTCATGCTCATGTGGAACGGGAAACAGGTGTGAAGCTTAAGTGCATCCGAACAGATAATGGAGGTGAATACTGCTGCCCGTTCGATGAGTATTGTAGGTAGCAGGGTATTCGACACCAAAAGACACCTCCAAAGACTCCTCAGTTGAATGGGTTAGCTGAGAGGATGAACCGGACACTAGTTGAGAGGGTGAGATGTTTGCTTTCGCAATCACAGTTACCGAGGTTCTTCTGGGGTGAAGCCTTGAGTATAGTGGTGCATGTTTTGAATCTTACTCCATGTGTTCCACTGAATTTCATGGTTCTAAAGAGCATGTGGTTGGGAAAGAAAGTTTCATACGATCACTTGCGTGTTTTAGGATGCAAGGCCTTTGTTCATATTCCAAAAGATGAGAGGTCGAAGCTCGACATGAAGGCCATGTGTTTTCGTCGGTTATGGCCTTGATGAGTTTGGATACAGGTTCTATGACCCAATGTAGAAAAAGCCTGTAAGAAGTCGAGATGCGGTGTTTGTAGAAGACCAGAGCATAAAAGACATCGATAAAACCGAGATGACAGAGAAGTACATCGATGATCTGGTTGATTTAGATCCAGTCCATATACCTACTATGCATCCTGATCAAGGGGGAGCGACACCATAGATTGATACTGGTCATGCAAATGGTGATGTCCCTACAGTTGATGATGTTGAGCCAACTGATGAAGTTGAAGAAGGAGTTCAAGAACCACCAGAAGAACCTATTTTGAAGAGATCCAGTCGAGAACAACGTCCGTCTACTAGACACTCCTCAAATGAGTATGTGATGATCACCGATGCCGGAGAGCCAGAAACTTACCAAGAGGCGACCTTAGACGATGAGAAGAAGCAGTGGCTGAAAGCCATGGAAGAAGAGATGCAGTATCTTCACGAAAACCACACTTATTACTTGGTGAAGTTACAGAAAGGCAAGAAAGCGCTAAAAACAGACGGGTCTATAGATTGAAGATCGAAAATGCTAGCTCGCAACCACGATTAAAGGCAGGATTGGTTGTGAATGGGTACGGTCAGAAAAAGAGAATCAACTTTGAAGAGATATTTTCACCGGTGGTGAAGATGTCCTCGATTCGAGTTGCTCTTGGTTTGGCGGCGCGGTTGAACCTGGAGATCGAGCAACTTGATGTGAAAACTGCGTTTCTTCACGGCGACTTGGAAGAAGAAATTTATATGGGGCAGCCCAAGAGATTCCAAGTTAAAGGCAAAGAGCACCTTGTGTGCAGATTGAAGAAGAGCTTGTATGGTCTTAAACAAGCTCCGCGACTGTGGTACAAGAAATTCGACTCCTTCATGGTGAGTCACGGGTACGGCCGGACATCGTCAGACCATTGTGTGTTCGTTAAGAGGTATTCTGATGATGATTTTATTATTCTCCTCTTGTACGTTGACGATATGTTAGTTATAGGTCATGATACTAGCAAAATTTCCCAGTTGAATAGAGAGTTAAGTAAGTCTTTTGCGATGAAAGACTTAGGAGCGGCGAAAAAGATACTCGGTATGAAGATCTCTCGTGATAAAAAAATGGGAGGCTATGGTTGTCCCATAAAGACTACATCCAAAAGGTACTTGAGAAGTTTAACATGAGCAAGGCAAGGGTGGTGAGCTCTTCACTTGCAGGTCACTTCAAGCTCAATTCGGAGCAATGCCCTACAAGTGAAATGACAAGGCAGACATGAGTCGAGTTTCTTATGCATCTGCGGTTGGCAGTTTGATGTATGCCATGGTGTTCACTAGGCACGATATTGCTCATTCTGTTGAAGTAATCAGTCGTTTTCTCTCCAATCCTGGAAGAGAACATTGGGAAGCCGTCAAATGGATATTAAGATATCTCAGAGGTACCTCAAGAGCATGTTTATGCTTCGTTGGTGGTGATCCTATGCTAGTTGGTATACCGATTCAGATATGGCAGGTGATGTTGATTCCTGAAAGTCCATTTGAGGATTTCTGATGACTTTTGCAGGGGGGGCGTGTCATGTCAGTCTAAGCTGCAAAAGTGTGTTGCGTTGTCTACCACAGAAGCCGAGTACATTGCAATTACAGAAGATTGCAAAGAGGCTTTGTAGATGAGAAGATTCCTAGAGGAATTGGGCTTACACCAGGAGAAGTATGTTGTGTTCAGTGATAGCCAAAGCGCTATCCACCTCTCAAAGAACTCATGATTTCATTCGAGGTCCAAGCACATTGAAGTGAGGTATCACTGGATTCGAACTATTCTCGAATCAAAACAATTGCACTTAGCGAAAGTGCACACGAGTGAGAATGGTGTCGACATGATGACGAAGACTCTGCCGAAAGATAAGCTTGAAGCATGTCGACAAAGAGCGGGCTTGTTGGAGCCCACCACTTGATCCGAGGGGGAGTTTGTTGAGTCCAGCCCAATTGTAGGCTTGGACTAAATAAGGGCCAAAGGCCCATTATATTTTCATAAAAGAAAAAAAAAAAGTTCTTTTATAACCTATGTCGTGCGCAGACATAAAAGAGAAGAGCATAGAAACAAATTCAAACCTACTCCTCTTTTTCATTCCCGCAACTGCACTGCGCAGCCACAGAAAATAGTCGATTCCCGGCGATTGCACCGTTGGATCGTCACCAAATATTGTCAGAAGGTTCATGACTTATTACTCTTCGTTTTGAACGGTGGAGATCGGATGTGGAGAATGTTTGGACTGTCTGATTTGTGTGTGACGTGAAGGGGCAGGTTTTGTATTTTTGTTGATTTGTTTCTTGTTGTTTGCCAAGTATTGTGTTGTGATCTTGATGATTGTTGTTAGCCTCTAGTTTGGTGAACTAGAGAGGATTTCAGTATGCCCATTATCGGATTGATATAGTGGATGATTTAAGCGGCCTACTGGTCCCGTGGTTTTTACCCAATTTGGGGTTTTCCACGCTAAAGATCTCGTGTCATTTTATTGCTTGCTTGATCATCGTTTAGTTGCTATTGCTTGTGGTTATTGTTGTTGTTGATTGGACTTGGTGCTTATTATTCGGTTGAATTTATTGTTGTATTTGGTGGCTTTAAGCACAACACAAAATAGAAGAGATTATACAATGACATTACTGATATAGGATATTATACTGGACCCGATTTGATGGATAAAGTGGATACATATTGGAAGATAAGCCCACTAAGACATCTAAGCCCAACTTGGGCCCAAAAGGTACACTTCCCCTATAAAAGGGGGCCAAGGTACCTCATTCTCTCATCCTCTCCTCATTACATTAATACACTCTCTCTCTTGATCTGAGCACTGACTTAAGCATCGGAGGCCCGACGCCGGGGCCACCCCCGGCGTTGGGTTCTGCAGGTACGGAGGCCGGTTCGAGTTGAAGGAGCCCAGGTGAATTATATTCACTTCATTGGCGCCGTCTGTGGGGACCCGAAAAAAAAGTCCAGCGGAGTTCCGGCTGAAAAAATTGAAAAACCTCCTTCTTCTCCACCGGCCGCCGCCACCGCCGGCCACCACCTCTGCCGCCGGCCGCCGGAAAATATTCTCCAATCGGAGAATCGCTTACATCATTGGAAAGATCTCTTCGAGGTGAATCTCCCCATAAAATTTCATGCAAAAATTCCTCCGGGAAGGCCGTCAATTTTGCGGTCAAAGTTTCCAGATCTAACAAAATTTTGGTCAAAATCGAGCATTCAAATGCGTTTTCCCGACGATCCGGAAGGGCTATGAAAAATCCGAGGGTACCACTGGAATCCTCTCAACGAGACGAATCTCCAGCTACTGATCTTCGCCGGAAACTGCCACTCCCGCCGCCGTCCGCCGCCGCCTCCGCCGCCGGCCGCCGGTCAAATTCGTCCGATCTGGAAAATCTTTACATCATCGCGAAGCTCTCTTCTTGCTTGTTCTACCCTTAAAGTTTCGTGCAAAAATTCCTCCGGGAAGACCATCAATCCGCCGGTCAAAGTGTGTAGATCTAAGAAATTTTGGTCAACTCCGGTCATCTTCTACATTTTTCCGGCGATTTCACGCGAGTCACGACAAACAGAGCACACCGTCAGAACCACCTTGCCGGGAGCACACACGGACGGTCATTTCCACCGGAGACAGTGAGGTTTCACCGGCGGAGATTTTTCCGACATCTTCCAGCCGCTGCCCGCGCAACTTTCAGCCTAACCCGCGTGGAAGCCCAGTGCAGCAGTCCAGGCGAGCTCGCGCCCTCTAGCCCAGTGTGGAGGCCCGTGTCCCACGGCCCAGGAGATGGTCTGCACGGCCCGTCTACAAGCGGCCCAGTAACAATAGATTGTGGCCCGACATAGGAGCCCAGCAAAGATCTTTCAGCCCAGCAACACCGCGCGCGGGCCGCTTCCGGCCCGTGAAGCCCGCGCGCCTCACAGTCACCTGTCGCGTCAGCCCGCGCTTTGGCCCGTGTCCAGCCCGAAGCCCAACCAGTTTCCTGCACAGCGCCCGTGGAGCCCGCGTGTCGGCCCGCATCGAACAGCCTATTCCCAGCAGATCTCGGCCCGCGTGCGGCCCACTTCTCCCCAGCCTCTAGCAGGCCCAATGTCGCAGCCCAGCATTCCCAACGTGGCCCTTTGAGCGCCCAGACCGCCTCCAGTCAGTCCAATGCGTACCAAACCGCCTCCAGTCGGCCCAATAGCACGGATTCCAAGCCCAATACCACTCAGCTGCGGCCCAGCACCACTTATGCGGCCCATTTTGCCTCCAAACTCCCCAAATTTGGTCCAACAAGCCCTATTTCCCACCAAAAATTAATTCGAGATGAATAAAAGCGAACGAGAAGGTAATTTGGGATATGATTCTCATGATGAAGGTATGAAGTGGATTTAAATTTTGAGCTTGAGGATTTTTTAATTGGTGCAAAATGGAGAATACTTGGCTTATTCATAGAATTACGTGATTTATTCGTGGACATTATTTGACTTGTTCGAAGAGGCATTACTTGGAGAATTCGTGGAAAATTAGTTGTTGGATTTACTGGGGAGTATTATTTGACTTGCTTGAGGAATTATATGAATTATCCGAGGAGGCTATTTGATATATTCGTGAGGATTATTTGACTAATTTATGGAGCATTATTTGATTTGATCGAGGATACGAATTTTAATTAATTTATGAGGATTATGCGATTTATCCGTAAAAATCATTTGACATATTGGAGGCAATTATTTGATCTATTCGTAGCAATATTTGATTTATTCATTGAGGATTATTCGATTCGCTATAGGAAATTAATTTATTCATGGATATTATGTGATTTGGTTTACTCGTTGAGGATTATTTGATTCATTGGAGGATGTATTTAATTTGCTCGAGGAGATTTTACTTGATCGATTTGTGAAAATATTATGTGACTTATGCGTGGAGGATTATTTGATTTGCTCGAGCGGTTATTGGATTTATTTGTGATGATTATTTGATTTATTCGTGGAGGATTATTTGATTTGCTCGTGTTTACATGGTTTATTCGTGGATTTATTCGGATTGTTCGTAGAGATGTGCAATTCATTTGTGGATATTTTTGTTTTGCTCGAGCGATTATTGGATTT
>CACSLK010006441.1:2900214-2913155 GCA_902706635.1 Striga hermonthica
TCTAATTAAATAGTAATAAGTCTAAACAGAAATTTGTCGAGCAACAAGAACAATAATAATAATAATAATAATAATAATAATAATAATAATAATAATAATAATAATATTAATAATAAGGCAATTAATAATAAGGCAATTAATAATATTTATACATTTAATAGCAATTTAAGACAAATAGACAAATCGGCATTTAATAATAATAAAATAAAATAAACAATTAAAACAATCAGACAAACAATGGAATAATATTATTAATATTGCAATAATAAATAATCCCAATTAATTCATAAATAAACGGGGCATTACAGTCTACCCACTTTAAAAGGAATTCCGTCCTCGGAATTCAAGAACAAAACAACCAGAAAGCACTAGAATGCAAAGAGGAACATTAAAACATGAAATTCGGTACTCCCTTCGAATCTCGGTCTCCCCATTCCAAGTCGTCTCGCCCTTGACTCGACTACCCTACTGGACTTTGACGAATACCCCCTTCAGGCCATTTCCTGGTGGACCCTCTGATCCAAAAGGTCAAACACACATACCTCGAGGTCAAACACACGCTTCCTCCATCATGAGGCATATAATGTGTCATGCATCCCCGTAAGTTCCAGGGGTGCAATCAACCAACAGGCTAAGTCATCGACTTGGTCGAGGGTCATAATGGAACTGATATAACCTGGTCGTAGCCTCTTATCTTACCATGAAGCTCCTCACTTCACGTGGTAACTACATCTGCAATTGAGTATAACAACTCATAAAGATAAAACCTCCAAGCAAGACTTAAGACTTAGGTCATTGTAATACACGTGAAAAATTTCCGGAATCGACGCATTTACACGCTAGAGACTTGGCAGCTGTGGCATGAATGGCTGGCCTGGCATGCGGCAACGCGACACGCTACATGCGACACACTACGCACGGCACTTCCTACAACTCGAGATGCATCACCGAGCGTGGCACGCCTGTGCGCGGCACCAACACGCAGTACACCTGCACTGCCCGCATCCAGTAGCTATGGTTCATTTCTCATCAGTTGTTACATCTCTCCATGTTGATACGTACTCGAAGATCAGAAATCCTCTAGTGCTTTGCGACCCTAATCCCAACTTCAATATCCAAGTACTCCGACTTTGCTATCAGGGCACACGTACTTCATCATGAGTCAATTGGCTTATTACTCACGATGTTTCTCACAACTCCTTTGCTATCCTCCTTAAAAGACTTCTTCTCGATCAGGTAGGCGGAGACTTTCTCGTATGATCCTCCGGCATGATGCTCCATTCGTTCACAAAAGGATGATTGAATTACGCCTATCACTAGGCCCATGTGTTCTCAAGAGTTGCAACAATATTCGCCCTCTTGAACCTTTCGCATTGACTTAAAGATGTCATGAAACAAAACTCTAAATTTACGAGAACAGATAAAGTTCAACTGGAATTTAAGATCTTTAACTCCATCTGAAATCTCATTCTACGCGAGGAAAGAAAAGACAACAAAAATTTCCAAATTGAATAACCAATAGAAGTCTCAAAGCGAAATTCAAAATAACCAGTAAGAGTCTCAAACGAAATTCGAACTTGTCTAACAAGACAAAAGGAAATAAACAAGGTCTGCCAAAATTACGAGAAATGCAATTCTAACAAAAAGGAGGGAACAATTAATTGTCTCAAATCTGACATTTCGATCGACTACTCAGCCTTGGTTATGCTCAGCTTCAAACTGGGCCATCGTGTGTACCCGTGCTCGACCTCCTTCGTCATACCTCAGTTGGGCCTGCTGATGCTGCTGCTGAATTTGTTGCTGAGGTGGCGGCGGGGGAAGTTGCTGATGATGGGGTTGCTGATTGGGTTGTTGATGCTGAAATGGTTGTTGTCCCTGTAGTTCAGGGCACGTGCTACGGAAATGTCCTGGGCGCTGGCAGTTGTAGCAGACCTTCTGGGCGTGCCAGCACTCTCCTCCATGGTGACGACCGCAGTTACGGCACCTCTTATTCTGGCCCTGGTCGGCAGGGCGCTCACCACGTTGATCGTCTCCTCTACGCTTTCCTTTCCGGTCATCTCGGTGGGAATCAGCCTTTCTCTTGCCCGAACTAGAGCCGGGCGGCGCGGATGAGATGGGCTGAGCATACTGAATAGGAGTCTGAGCAGGCTGAGAAGTGTGGTGATAGGAGGGGACTGGAGCTATAGGAATGAGACAACTCTCTACCTCCTGAGCCCGACTCACAGTGTCGGCGTAAGACATCAGTCCGTGACTCCCCACCAGTTCACGGATCCTCTGATTAAGCCCCTTAAGGAATTTGCGGGCATTCTTAGCATCAGTATTCACCGAGTCGCCAGCAAAAAGGCACATCCTGGTGAAAGTACAAATATACTCGTCTACGGTGGAGCTGCCCTGCTGCAGATGGTAGAACTCATGCTCCATCCGATCCCAAAAACTCTGGGGAAGGAACTTGCCGCGCACCATCACCTTCATCTGCTCCCAAGTGAGAGCATTAAGCTCCGCCTCTGGCCTCCGAGCCCAGTGGTCAATCCACCAATCGGAAGCGTTCTCCTTCATCTGGTAAGCTGCGAGAGATACACGTTGTCGGTCCTGGAGATGGAGCACAACAAAAACCTTATCCAGCTCCTTGATCCATTCCAGTACCGCTGTGGGGTTCTCAGTCCCTGAGAAAGTCGGTGCATTCATTCTCTGAAACTGGACTATGAGTCGGGTAAGGTCCATGGCCAGAGGGGCCTGGTGATGATAAGGAGGCGGGAAAGGAGACAAGGATGGATGACGGTGGCGGTTGTTGCGGTTATTCATAGCTCTACATAGAACAGGCCGAGAGAGTTTAGCACAATTATACGAGAATCTAGAATTCAACACTAGAGTTCAAATTTAAAAAGGTGGATCGTTCCTAAGCCCCGATTTATCACATCAATAATCAATTAATATATAATAATCTCAAAATTATTCAAGTACTCATACCTGAGTTGGCGCGGCACGACGAGAGCGAGTGGTCATATCACAAGGTCAAGCATATAATCACATAATCGACTTTTCATACTTAAACCAGTCTACAGAAACGCAGACTGGCTCTGATACCAAACTGTAAGGCCCCACTTTTATTTTACGAAAATTATAATAAATTTTATTAAAATTTATTTCAAAATACTTGGCGACGCTACTAATAAAAAAAACCATTTTCCATAACATCATAAGCATAACTCCCAAACGGGTTCATAAATCGAATCAACGCCGAAACCGGGTTCAACAATAATATTCATCTCCCTAAAATTGGATTTTCACAAATGCATAAATACTAGGGAGTACACTCCCTATCAATAATCTGGTAATCATCATAAATCCAGAAATGCAGTAAACAATACTAAGCAGTTCATAGCAGCAGAAATGAAACCAATAACATGACCACCACTCGCCTCCTCTGTCGTGCCCGCAATACTAACCTGCATCCATGAAGAGCAGGTGGGGATGAGCACAAAAGGAAACAGTAGTGCTCACCACTATGCAGTAAACATTAATCATAAATAAAACAAGTATGGTCACAGCTTGTATACGTAATTAATTAGTTATCCCAACCTCCTATCCCAAGTTCGTTCTCATGTGCACATCTATATCAATAGACTACTGCCGACTATATATCGAAAGCCACGGCCCTCGGCCTTCTGGTCTTACAACGAGTGTCCAGCCAGTAGGAGTCTCCCCCGAAGGCCCGGCCTAGCCATCGGACTTACATCGGGGTACTTATCGCTGACCGAGCACAGCCCTGGTCTCAAGCGACGTGTCCTTCACAAGGACATAAAGAGGAGATTACCCCATTGGGGTCGTTCTATAGTTACGGGGATAACCGTTCAACGACCGTTACAGCTCCCATCGAAGGCTACATGGTCCACATGCATACTTCGATCATACTACAAGTAAAACAATAATAACAATATTAACATTTACAGCATAGCCAATTTTTCAAAACCCACCTGGAAATCGCGGTAGAATATTGCATACAAAATCAAGTACGTAAGTCGAGGCTCGACTCCTCAAACACCTACATTTAAGCGAGATAATTTTATCAATAACCTATCTCACTACTCGAATTTAATATAAAACCCACACTTAATAAAAATTAAGGCTTAAGGGTTTTAATCGGATTTTTCGTGGACTTGGAACTCTCTCATTTTTTTTAAAAAAAAGAATAAGACTCGGAGCACAAAAATGAAGTCTCGAGACTTAAAATATGTTTCCTAATTTTTTCTCATTTCAAAAATAATTTTTAGAATTGAAATTAGTACTAAAAACGGACTCCGGAACACCAAATAAGACAGAAAGTCATATTGGGCCGATCTGGCCACTGTACCAATGCCTTGCCACTGAAATGGGCTCACACACGCGGAAATTGGGCCGCGCACAAGGGCTGGTCCATTTCAAACAGGTTGAAGGGACGCGGGCCTCATTGGGCCGGGGCGCGGGCTCACGGGCCATACGCTGAGAGGGGAAATCGGGCCGAATGCGGGCTGGACAGCCCGCACGCCTGGAGCTGGGATTAAATAAAAAAATTTAGCTACTTCTACACAAGGGTGGGTTCGAACCCAGTATCCCAAACACAGAAACCCAGCGTCGCGACCACTACACCACACGCCATCTTGCAACAATAAAGGAAAATCAAATTCTATAACTTAAACAAAAGCTTGCAGATATGAGAAAACAGAGGCTGCACAACCAGGTTCTACAGAATTACAACTGCGATTTTACGAGAGGTTCGAACATTTACGACCATAACAATTTACTCTGAGTTTTGAAATATTATAAAAACGAGTTTTATTGGTTTGAAAAAAAAACAAAACGACAAGAATAGGGTTCGAAATAACGAACAACACATTGACGATGGTAAAGTTCAAACCATAGAAAGAGGCTCCGAAACAACAAAACGAGACTCCGAACCTAATCGAAATAATCTCAGCAACGTTACGATACTCGATTTTACGAAATCGAGAGTTCCAATCATCCCCGAAACGTCCACGAACATACGAAATAAACAACGAACATACGAAACGATAATTATACCGAATTCGAGGCCCAACGAACGATTCAACGCGAACGAAAATAAATGAACGATATCATCCCGGATAACAATTAGTGAGAGGGTTTCGAAAAGGTTGTCGTCTTCAGGAATATTGAAACAACGGGTCGGACAACCAGGGTGACGGGACTCGAAAGCTTGAAGAGACACCTCGAGCACTCGGAACTCCTCGAATATGTCGCTGCTTGCGACTGGTTGGACGTACTGGTTGCTGCGGGACCTCACCTTGACAGACAGCTCGATGGCGGCTTAAGCTCCCCGGCAATGGCGGACCTCAGGTTGCGTGGGCTTTCGAAGGTTGAAGGGCTGTAGGTGCTTCGTGAACGGTTTACGAGGCCTGAGGAAGACTGACAGCGGTTGATGACGGTAGCCGGAGTGCTCGCCGGAAAGAATGGTGAGCGAAGCTTTGCCGGCAATTTGAACAGAGTTGTGGGGTCTGAAGCGGCCACACGAGCGATGCTTTGCTGTTGCTTATCCCGACGATGGCGAACAGAATGGACGACGGCGAGAGAGCTTCAGGTTGCCGGTATCAATGGAGGATACGCCGGAATTTGCAGCTGTGCAATTTTTTTTTTTTTGTTTTGAAATAGAGTATCAGATACGAGAGAGAGAGATATCTCAGAGTGGAGAAGAATTCCCTCTTCTTTGGCCGAGATATATGTGATAAAGAGAGGTGTAGAGAGTGTGGAATAATCCCCCTAGAATCGCGACCTGATTTGAACGAAGAAGAACAAGTCGTTGGGAAGGAAGGAGATATCATTTTTGCTCCCAAAATCACGTGCGGTTAAAAAGAAGGAGAACGGCACTGGGTCTGCTCTCTTAATTGGGCTACAAATAATTAACTATTTGGGCAAGATTTTAATCTTAAGGGCAAAAAATTAATAACTAAGAGGGTTGGAAAAATAAATCGATTTGGGCCGAAAGATACAACGCGATAACAAGATTTCCCGACCGATTCGATTGACGATGAGTAATTAGAATTACGCGACTTATTGTATTAATTAGACTACATCTAATTAAATAGTAATAAGTCTAAACAGAAATTTGTCGAGCAACAAGAAAAATAATAATAATAATAATAATAATAATAATAATAATAATAATAATAATAATATTTATAATAAGGCAATTAATAATAAGGCAATTAATAATATTTATACATTTAATAGCAATTTAAGACAAATAGACAAATCGGCATTTAATAATGATAAAATAAAATAAACAATTAGAACAATCAGACAAACAATGGAATAATATTATTAATATTGCAATAATAAATAATCCCAATTAATTCATAAATAAACGGGGCATTACAGCTACCTTCACATGTTTATCATCATCAGAATTTGTAAGATTGCAGTGTCTCTTAGCTGAAGCATCCTGATTTAAGCTTCATCATGATCCCCAGATTGCCTCGTCTTTTACTACTACCTGTTTGAAAGGAAATTTCCATAAAAGTTTCTGTTCTTTTCAGTACAGTCTGGTTCTTCCTCTTCCATATGGCAGTTTGTTGTTTTCATTTGAGGTTCTTCATACTTTTGTTATGCTTTTGAGTAGCAGCTACAGTTGTGAAGTCTTCCATTAGCTCCATAGATATCTCCTTTCCTGCTTTCTGTGCACTCCCCCTCTCTTCCTCCACAAGAGTGTCCAGTTTTAGATTCACTGGTAGACAAGTACTATGATTTTCATCATCTTTCTCCCCTGCAACTGAGCTAGTAACTGGAATTAGAGCCACCTTTAGGGCAGCATGCTCTCTGTGCATCTCCTGTCCTTGAAGAATATCTGAATTTTATGGATCTCCTGGATTAGAGAAGTTGCTCTGGCTGTTTGATTTAGGAGATGGATTAGAATTAGATGGTGAACCAAAGCCCCTACCGAGATCTGCAGCTTTCATCCAATCTTCAAACTGTCCCTCTTGTACCTGCCCTTCTCAATATGAGATAATCTGGTTTTACAGTCCCTCTCCAGATGCCCCCACCAAACCGCAATAGTAACACAAGCTAACCGATTTTTCATATTGGAAAACTACACTGTATTGACGAGAGCCCAATTTAATGACAATACACCGTGGTAAAGGCTCCTTTACATCATGAGACACAAGCAAACACAGGAAGACCCCCTTTGCCCCTCCCTCTTTCACCACTACCACATTTCTGACTTCCTGAAATAACCGCCCTATCTTCAAGCCGACATATGTGCTCAACCAATGTAATGGCAATTTATGCACTTGCACCCATAGAGACACTTCACGGAAGCCGACACCATTCTCAGAAATGTCTTCCCTCCATTCTTGTAGTATTAAATATTGATTCTCAAAGACCCAGTTAACTCCTGCCATAACTTTTTCTTTATCTTCCTTGCACCCAAAGATAAATTGAAAGAAATTTGGCCCCAATTCTTTCACCTCAATTGGTTGGGCTGTTTGCCATACAAAGCTCATCGTACGCCGGATTCCAAATTTGCTAGCTTTCCTATCACCAATAATTTTTCCCAGCAAACTTCTACGGCATTCCTCAGCACTGATGCGCACGTCCCCATCCTCCAGTTCTACCCCGCCACTCTCCTTAGCCGATAGATGAATGTTTTGAAATCTTTCCCCTAATTCCTCCGCCATAAACCCTAATTCCAAAACCAGCCCAGAGAAATGAAAATGAAAGCTCCTCACAAATGGAAAGAGATGAAACCCAGCTAATAATGTGGATAATCAGGTTATCGAAGTTCTTCTAAAGGAGAATCCGCTCTCCATTGAGAGAATCGTGCTCTCCATTCAGAGAATCCAAAATATTCTTATTTTAAAATATTAGGAGTTTTTTCAATACAAAGATTGAAAAATACATAAACTATCAAATCGAGGCCTAATTTTTTTTCTCAATTCAAGACCTAAATAATATTATTAAAGAAATAGTACATGGTGCGTGCTAAAAATCATGTTAGAGCAAACATACAAATAGATTTATTTTGTTTAAAAAATTATTAGATAAATAATCTCTATATATATAGGGATGAGTTCACATGAGAATGACGCTCAATGAAAGAAATAAGAATAGATCTTAGCCACTAAATTTGATCATCCAAAGGTAAAAAAAAAAATATATCATATTACATTCATTAAAGGTAATTTAGACATTATACAAATATAAAATCAATTTAGTGGGACCCACCATTAACAAACCTATATCACCAAATCTGATTTCTCTCTCTCACACACATACACACCTACCGCACCATGAACATACACCAATGCACTCTCTCTCTCTCTCTCTCTCTCTCTCTCTCTCTCTCTCTCTCTCTCTCTCCCTTAATACATGCCGCACACACAGAGCGTGAACGGGCCTCCGACCAGCGACCACCACTCACAGTGACGCTGGCCAACCGTATCCCCGGAGTCGTTCTCTGCCTCCGATCGCCGCCGCATCCCCGTCGTGGCTCCATATTCACATCACCTCCATCGCCGCCCCGACACTCGCTGCTCACCTCCCAATCGCCCAACTCTCAACGACAACGTCGTCTGACTCCCGCCGGCATCATCGCCCGATTATCGCCGCCGCACATCGCTCAGGTACAGCCGCGCTCCGGACGTGGTGGTGCTTCGGTTCTCCACCGTTAAACTCATCATGTCCGACATCAACTTCCACCACGAAGCTTCGTCACCGGAAACCAACCGCCGTCATCTCAATAGTCTTTAATCTTCCCCGTCGATTCAGTTTTAGCAGGAACCGACACCGGAAAATTGACCTTCGAGCTCGAAGGTCGAGCTTTAATGACGGATCTCTAAAAAAAAAAAAGAAAATCAACACACCTGAAGTGAGTTCACCCGCATACAGGGCGAACAACAAAGGCGGTGGAGCACATTGATGCCGAATTTGGTGGCCGGAGAGGGCTGAATCGCCGTGGTGGAGTGATGAGGTAGAAGAAGATGATTTGGGTTTAGGGCATTTGTTTGAACATTAGATAAGTTTTAAGGGCCTAAGTGTAATTTCTAGAATTTTTATTATATTTCAATTTGGTTCATGTGCCAAATTTGTAATTTATAGAAAATTTAACAAATGCATATTAAAGATACATAAAATGCACAATGTATTGTGTATATTCACATTAAATATTATACACAATTGTAATATGCACATTGATGACTAATCGGTTGCACTTTAATGACTTGTCGATTGCACAATAGCAATCGAAACAAATAAACTAATATATTCGAGTTTTTTATGCCGAACCTACTACCTATATTTTATTTTAAAATTTAGGTTATATGACGACTTTTTTTAAATAATCGAACTAACCGAACTATATAAAAAAAATATTATTTCTAACTGTTTTTATATTTTAGGTACTTTCACCTAAAACTTATAAAAATATTAAATAAAATGTTAAAATATTAAATATATTTTCATAATATAAATATCATAAATTATTTTTGTTTGTTTAGTTTAATTTGGGTAAACCAACTGAGTATTCGACTTTTTAGTTCAATATTAGTTTGTTTTGGGACAAATTATTAAAAAGTGAATGCACTGCTAGTGCACAATAGTGTTATACGAACCGCACATTAATGACTGTCAGAATGCACAATAATGATATACCAAATGCACATTAATTCGTTTGATAATGCACATTAGCATAATAGTGTCACTTTCACACATATTACAATTTTGGGCACTTAAATCTGATCTCAACGTTATTTACAAATAATAAAAATAGAAATAATAATAATAATAACAATAATAGAACTGACCAAATTACATAAAAAAATATTATTTTTATATTACATTTATATAAATATTATTTCGATTTTAATTTGGTTTGGGAAATATCATTGAAAAATGACTGCGCTTCGAGTGCACATTAGTGTCAGAAGGATTGCACATTAGTACTAACAAATATCACTATATTGACATAAAACCGAACTAATTTTTTGAATTCAGATTTTATGTCGGTTTGATTATCTATTTTTATATTAAAATTTTTATTTTATATAACGTAAATAATATTTTAATGTATTATTTTGTTAATTCTAATATTTTAATTTATTATTTGGTTAATTCTATTAGCTGATCAAATAAAGTAATTAATTCCGTCCGATTTTTAAATTGGTTTGTAACTTATGTTCGGTCTATTTAGACTGAACAATAACGATCGAAAACGTGCACAATAGTGTTGGACTAATTGCACGTTAATGATTATCTGTTTACACAATAGTGATCGAAACTGATCGAACTAAAAATTATGTCCTAATTTATACATTTCAGTTCAATTATCTTTTGCTACTGTAAAAAATTTTGGTTATTTCAAATAAATTTCATATTTATTTTTTCAACATTTACTTTTTATTGTGTATTTATTAATTTTTTAATAGTTTTGTATAAATAATTTGTAATTTACTTATCAATATTGTGCATTTATTAAATTTTATTAAATTACACAATTGACCCATTAATTAAAGTGCAATATAATTATATTTTCTTAATTTGCATATAGGTCCTTAGAACTTATCCAATTCTCAAAATAAAGCCCCTAATCTTCTCAATTATTTTCCTTCGTCCTTCATTCAGTTTAGCCTGCGACGCTCGCGTCGGAGATTTTCGGTCAGGTGCTGAAGACACCGGGTCGCGAACGGCGGTGACGGCAGCCTGAAACCTAATGTCGTTGTCGATAGTGACTGTAATTTGCAAGTGCCAAATAGGTGAATTTCAGATTTATGGCTTCATTAATTGTAAATCCGATTTCGTCAACGAGAAGGCTACAAGTAACTCGATGGCAATGGCGACGGCGTATCAGGGGCTGGCCGCGACAACGTCAGTCGGAATGGTTAGCATCGCCGGAGAAGACAATCCGGTTGGGAAAGCATGCAACAGATGGTGCGATGACGGACGACAACACCTACAGATGAAGGCGATTGCATCGGTGGGCCGCGACTCCAGATTTGGAGGAATTTTCGACGCCGGAGAAGGACCGTGCGACGGCTGAGATGGGAGGTGTGGCGGGTGGCGGCGGTTGGAGAGAGATGGCCGTGGAGAGAGATGGGAATATGGTAGATTTGATGGGACCTGTATAATTACATAATTGCCCTCAGAATTCAAAAATTGACCCATATTAACTATGTAATTACAAAACTGCCATTGCCAGGTTGACTGAAATTAATAACCTTTGACTTCATCTTAACCATTAATAAAATAGATCCAATGGTTCACAAGTATTTTTATTTCTTTCACTATCTCTTATTCTCATTTGAACCCATTTATATATATATATATATAAATATATATAGGGGGAGGATCCAATGAGTCCACTCCTTAAAATGAGTCAACTCCTTAAAATGAGTCCATTCCTTAAAATATATATTAATTAAATAATAAAATAATTATTAGTTGACTCCGACGTTGACCGTTGACTTCCGGTGTTGACTCGTTGACCCCTAGTATGCATTATATGTATGAAGTAAATATGCATCCAGTACCATGCATTCAATATGAACTAAATATGCATGAGATATGAATTGCACATGCAGTTCTTATGAACTAAATATGCACCAAAAATATCAACTAAGTATGCACCTGTTATGAACTAAATATGCATCTGTTATGAACTAAATATGCATCATGAATGAACTAAATATGCATCTGTTATGAACTAAATATGCATCATGAATGAACTAAATATGCAGCGAAAAATATGCAATAAAATGTGCATTTCATATAGGTAATTTATGATGCATATTTAGTTAATTTTTTATGAATATTTAGGTAATTTATGATGCATATTTAGTTAATACGAAATGCATATTTGTTATATTTAAATTAAATATATAATAATATTTATATAATTAAATATTATGCATATTTACTTAATTCATGATACATATTTAAGTTCTTACAAAATGCATATTTAGTTCATGAACAGTGCATACCTATTTTATTTGAGATCCAATCATAACAATTTATTTGTGTTATTAATCAATTTAAAATTAAAATTAATTATATAATAAAAATTATTTGTATTATTAACTAAATATGCATCTATTATGAACTAAATATGCATCATGAATGAACTAAATATGCAGCGAAAAAATATGCAATAAAATGTACATTTTATATAGTTAATTTATGATGCATATTTAGTTAATTTATTGTGAATATTTAGGTAATTTATGATGCATGTTTAGTTAATACAAAATGCATACTTGTTATATTTAAATTAAATATATAATGATATTTATATAGTTAATTTATGATGCATATTATTTAGTTTATTCATGATACATATTTAGTTCTTACGAAATGCATATTTAGTTCATGAACAGTGCATACATATTTTATTTTGAGATCCAATCATAACAATGTATTTGTGTTATTAATCAATTTAAAATTAAAATTAATTATATAATAAAAAATCATTAATTATTATATTTAATTTAATTGTATAAAATGTATATTTTATTGCATATTTTTGTTATATATTTAGTTCAATCCTGATGCATATTTAGTTAGTAAAATGTGCATATTTAGTACATAAACAGTGCATACATAGTTGATATTATTGCTGCATATTTAGTTCATAAGGATGACATATATAACTCATTTCTTATGCATATTTAGTTCATACTAAGTGCATAGTACTGTATGCATATTTACTTCATACAAAATGTAGACTAGGGGTCAACGGTCAATGTCGGAAGTCAACGGTCAACGCCGGAAGTCAATGGTCAATGCCGGAAGTCAACGATTTTTTGTTGGAAGTCAATGGTCAACGCCGAAAGTCAATGGTCAACGCCGGAAGTCAACGGTCAACGCCGAAGTCAATGGTCAATTGTCAAAATAATATTTAAATAATTAAAATAATAAAAATAAAGAATTAAGTAATAAAA
>CACSLK010006441.1:2991776-3007781 GCA_902706635.1 Striga hermonthica
CCACGCTTTTTGGGTGTGAATGTGGGGACAGGGAAGATTTTTGTGGTGATTTACGAAAATGGTGATTGGTGACGGCAAATGTAAAACAAGAATTTGGAATCATTCTTTGATTAAAAGGAAAAGGGAAAGATGGTGCCCGGTGGTGACAGTATTAGATATCAACATTATGTCTCCATATCTATATGTTGTGTATATAGTGGACTCTCGCCTCTGCAGCAAATGAGTCAGGTAACATTCGAGCCAAAGCTTCATGATGCGGATGAGGGCCGTCAGCTAAAGAACGCGTAAAACCGAGCTTGTCGAGCAAGAATGAAGTTGCAGAAAAATAGCAGTTTTTCAGGGGCTAGCGCCGCTAAGGACCCTTAGCGGCGCTAAGGTGGGGTAGCGGGCGCTATCATCGGACAGAGACTTTACGTTGTCCTGGTTAGAGGCCACTATTGACTCTTAGCGGCGCTAAGGCCTGGACGGGAGCAGTTGTTTTTACAGTTTTTCTTTTCAAAATTTAGGGGGTAGTAATGTATTTAGTTTGGGTGCTGGACATTGTACGTTTTTTTATCAAGTCTTTTATGAACTTTCACTACAAAAAGCTTGTTTCCAAGCATCAATTCGTGTCAAAGTCGAGTTCTTTAATCCGGTTTTGATACAACATTCGATAATCGATATTCAATTCGTAACATTGGTGCTTTCGTTGAGAGTTACTAATCGTGTATCATAGAAACTAATCGAGAGAGGATGGATCATATGGAGGAGAGCATGCGTGCAATGAGCGAAGAAATTCCATCCACGAATCAAACGATGGCAAGACTCGAGAGAATGATGCTCCAAACCATTGGACGACGGGCTAGGAGGGGTAACCATTCGGAATCATCTTCCGAAGGGTCAACCGAACCTGAAGAGGGTCGCGAGAACCGGAACGAATTTCCGGAGGATGAAGATGTTCGTTCCAGGGGATCAAACCACCGTGGAAGACAAAGGGTCGAAAAACCTAAGTTAATGCTTCCGGCATTTAATGGTATGGATCCTGATTCATGGTTAAATCGTGCTTGTCAATACTTTGAAATTAATGAGATACCCGAGTCGGAAAGAGTGAAATATGCCGCTTATTACCTCGATGGAGAGGCAAATGTATGGTGGCAATGGCTATTGAGGGTTTACAAGAAGGAGGACAAATGGATTCGTTGGAAGAATTTCGAAAAAGAATCGATTATTCGATTCGGAGTGTCGGATTATCATAACTATGATGAAGCTATTTCACATATCTTGCAAAGGGGAAGCTTACGAGAATACCAAAAGAAATTCAAAAGAATTGCAAGTCGAGTTCGTGATTGGCCGGAAGGAGCACTTGTTGGTACATTCATTGGTGGATTGAAATCCGATTTGCCTGCGGAGGTGAGGCTAGACAAATCAAGAACCATGCGTGCCGCCATGGAAGCCGCTAGGATGCGTAATGATCACTTGATGGCACTACGGAGGTCCAATCGACCGGAAGTGAGACGACCGATGACTTTCCCTTCTAATGTTCAAAGAACGGGAGTCAATACATCAACAGGCAATGGGAAAGACCTTTCATCGGGGGTTAGGCGTTTGTCTTGGGAAGAGATGCAAAGACGGAGGGAGAAAGGCTTGTGCTTTAATTGTGACGAGAAATTCACACCCGGTCATCGGTGCAAAGAAAGGCGATCGTTCTTCATTGAATGCGTTGAGTCCGAAGAAGATGAAGTAGTGGGGGATGAATTGAAGAGTGTAATTGATCCTCACGAGGAGAACCCGGAGATATCGTTCCATGCAATGGCGGGAACTCAAGGACCCAAGACGATGAAGATATCAGCTTGGGTTCGTGATCGACGTGTACTTGTGCTAATCGACAATGGTTCGTCTCATAATTTTATAAATTCATCGTTGTCCAAAAAAATAAATTTACATGTCACGAAAGTTGAGCCGTTTGAAGAGGGTTGCTAATGGTGAGAGGTTGAAATGCTCGGAGTTTTACCGGGGTGTGCCGATAAAAATGCAAGGGGTCACTTTAAAGGCCGACTTGTATGCACTACTCTTGGTAGGACCGGAGATGGTTTTGGGGTTCAATGGTTGGAAGGATTGGGTCCGGTTACTACAGACTATAGAGTGGGAACAATGGAATTTTGTTGGGGTGATGGAAGGTTTAAATTATCAACTGGAGGAAAGGAGGGAACGAAGGAGGTGAGTGCTCAAAGTTTGGAGAAATTTTCAAGATAAAGTAGTCAAATTTTTGCCATTAGAGTCGATAAATTGGAGGGTGTTGATGAGGAACACTTTCAGCAAAAGGACATTGACGAGCTGCTTCAACAATTTGAAAGAAGTGAAAGCTGATCTGAAAAATCTACCACCACGAAGAGAGTTCGATCATCGCATTTCTTTGTTGGATGAAACCAAAGCCATACATGTACATCCTTATAGGTATGCCCATTTTCAAAAAACCGAGATTGAGAAGCAAGTTCGTGAAATACTTGAGTCAGGATTAATCCGACATAGTACGAGTCCTTTTTCTTCACTGGTACTTCTCGCCAAGAAAAAGGATGGGGCGTGGAGGTTTTGTACGGATTACCGGGCTCCCAATGCGGCTACCATAAAGATCGTTTTCCAATTCCAAGCATTGATGACATGTTGGACGAGTTGACGGGATCCTGTTATTTTTCCAAATTGGATTTGCGAGCGGGGTACCATCAGATACGGGTGGCAGAAGAGGACATTCACAAGACGGCATTCTGGACTCATCAAGGGCACTATGAATATTTGGTAATGCCTTTCGGTTTATGTAATGCACCATCCACTTTTCAATTCGCTATGAATTCAATATTTCAAGATTACTTGCGAAAATTTGTGTTGGTGTTCTTCGATGATATATTGGTGTATTCGAAGAATTGGGATGAATATGTGATGCATTTGAAACTGATCTTGAATATTTTGAAGGAGAACGATTTTCAGATAAAGCTTTCGAAGTGTTCATTTGGCCAAGAATCGGTGGAGTATTTGGGCCACATCATATCTTTTGAAGGAGTTAAAGTGGATCCCAAGAAAATTGAGGCGATGCTTGATTGGCCTAAAACCGAAGAATTTGAAGGAACTACGGGGATTTTTAAGGCTAACCGGATATTATCTAAAATTTGTCAAAGACTTTGGATCGATTGCTAAGCCATTGACGAAGATGACGAAAAAAGGAGGGTTCAAATGGTTGGCTTGTAGTGAGGAGGCATTCCACAAACTCAAGGGGGCTATGTCAACGACCCCGGTTTTGGCCATGCCTAACTTTGAGGTGATGTTTGAAGTGCATACGGATGCTAGTGTATACGAGTGGGATGGTCGGTCTACGTGAAAGAGTTGCTAGCTGTGGTAGAAGCGGTCCGGGTTTGGAGGCCTTATCTTTTGGGCCGACATTTTCGAATTGTGACGGACCAACAACCACTAAAGCATTTGTTGGAGCAACGAATAGTGACTCCGTAGCAACAAAAATTTGTGTCAAAACTCATGGGGTTTGACTTTGAGATTTATTATAGGCTGGGTCGACAAAACGCAGTGGCGGATGCGTTATCTCGCCGGACGGACGTGGCGGAACTTCAAGCCATTTCGGAACCAACATGGGCTATATGGGACCAACTACGAGAGGCAAATGTTCAAAATGCCTTTTGTAATGATGTTCGTAGGAAAATGGAAGCCCAAAAGGAGGAGGTCCAAGATTTTGATGTTTATGGCGGCTTGTTACTATACAAAAGTCGGGTGTATGTACCAGAAACTGATCATTTGAGACTTCAGCTGGTGCAATATTTCCATGAAGCCAAGATTGGGGGACACTCGGGAGTGTGTCGTACGTGGACAAGGCTATCCAATACCTTTTATTGGCCGGGGGCAAAGAATGATGTTCGGGAGTTCGTAAAAACGTTTGCCAAAGAGTGAAGTCAGATTCCAGAAAACCGGGAGGGCTTTTACAACCTTTACCGATACCCGAGAGAATTTGGGAGGACATAACAATGGACTTCATCGAAGGACTTCCAATGTCTAATGGGTTCAACGGGATCATGGTGGTTGTGGATCGTCTTACCAAGTATGCACATTTCATTCCTATTACTCATCCATAAACGGCTAAATCCATAGCTAAGTTATTTATTGAGTATGTGATGAAGTTGCATGAGATTCCCTGGTCCATTGTATCGGATAGAGATTGGACATTCGTGAGTAGTTTTTGGAAGGAATTTTTCAAAATGCATGGTACCGAGATGGCTATGAGCTCAACATATCATCCTCAAATGGACGGGCAAACTGAGGTAAACAATCGCATCCTCGAACAATATCTCTGGTGTTATGTTCATGAATTTCTGAGAAAATGGGAAGGATTTCTACCATGGGCTGAATTTGGTATAATACAATGTACCATGCATCGACCAAATTCACTTATTTCGAGTTGGTCTATGGACGGAAGGCACCCCTATTGGTGAGTTATCCGATGGGAAAATTACCGAATGATGAGGTGGATCGTGAACTCATAGAATAAGATCTTATGATTCGGGAGCTCAAAGGAAACTTGTATGGGTCCATCAATCAATGAAGGAGTACTATGATAGAGGAAGGAGAGAGGAACGATTCGAACTGGGTGATTGGGTTTACTTGAAGCTTAGACCATATCGCCAACGTACAATATCTCAAAAGACTTTATTCAAGTTGGGAAGCAGTTTCTATAGCCCATACAAAATTCTGGAACACTTGGGTGAAGTTGCCTATCGACTTGATCTCCCGGCCGAAGCTCAAATCCATCTGGTGGTTCATGTGTCTCAGCTAAAGCGAATTTTGGGAGGAAACCAAGGAGTTCAAACGAGGTTGCCAGTAGTGAATTCTGAAGGCACAATGATCATACTTCCAATACGAGCTAAGGATTATCGGAGGACAAAAAGGGCTGGCCGCTTCCATTGGGAAGTTTTAATCGAATGGGACCAACTTTCGGAAGAAGAATCAACTTGGGAAAATTTACAGGATATGCGGAGTCAATTTCTGGATTTTGTCCTTGAGGACAAGGACTCTCTTGAAGGGGACGAGAATGATGCGGATGAGGGCCGTCAGCTAAAGAACACGCACAACTGGGCTCATCGAGCAAGAATGAAGTTGCAGAAAAATAGCAGCTTTTCAGGGGTTAGCGCCGCTAAGGACCCTTAGCGGCACTAAGGTGGGGTAGCGGGCGCTATCATCGGACAGAGAGTTCACGTTGTCCTGGTTAGAGGCCACTAATGACCCTTAGCGGCGCTAAGGCAGCAGTTGTTTTTACAGTATTTCTTTCCAATTTAGGGATTGTAATGTATTTAGTTTGGGTGCTGGACATTGTACGTTTTTTATCAAGTCTTTTATGAACTTTCACTACAAAAAGCTTGTTTCCAAGCATCAATTGGTGTCAAAGTCGAGTTCTTTAATCCGGTTTTGATACAACATTCGGTAATTGATACACGATTCGTAACACTTCACTCGAGCTCTAGTTTGACCGAACTCGAGTCGAGCTAGAGCGGCTCGAGTATATTATCGAGTCGATCTCGAGCCCGAATTTTCAAAGGTTGAGCCACTCTTCGAGCGGCATGAAATATGTGGTAAAATACTTAAATACACTTATATATATGTGTAATTCAAAAAATTGTCATAGGTGCGTAATTTATAATTGTTAAAATTTGAGTTGAACTCGAGTCGATCTCGACATCAAGTTGATCTCGAGCATTTCCATTTGTTTCACTAGTCGAGCTTGAGCAATGTCATGGCTCGTCGAGCTCGAGCAATGAAAAAAAATCGAGCTCGACTCATTTGCAGCCCTAGTTGTGCACGCACAACTAGCCCATATTTAATTTATATTTATAAAATAGTGATTGTTTTTTTGTCGGTTCAAAAAATTGTTGGATAATATGTGTCCAATTTTATACATATATATGGTCGACTTGAAGTTTGAGTATTTAGTAACCCACACACTCGGACCCAGTTTAAACAATCAAGACGGAGCAGATCATTTATTCTAGAACGTTAGATAATTCGATGCAACTAAAAATATAATGATAGGTTAGAACAATGCTGAAGAAACACCAATTTTACCAACTTGTTCTCATTTGAGAATGTCGATGATGTGGACCTCACCCTCGGAGAGAATCATAGAGATTTCCTAAGTTAAGACCCATAAAAATCTTATTGCAAAATGAAAGAGTATAAACGAGAAGTAGTACATTGTCGCATGTTATTTGTAGAGCATATATTCTCAAATGACCGAACATGTCTGGATGGGTCGACCCATCATAACTCAAGCTAATCCCCCAAAAATTGTTTGGTAACACAACATCTAGGATCTCTCTCGAGAAAGGATGTCCTCGAGCTCGACCTGTAGACTTGCCCTCCACTTTCAAATGCAATTGTTGCACCTTCTCCACCATTCTCTCTAAGGCACGATCCCTACAACCTCCTCCTTCTCTATGGCTGGACTCATCCATCTCTGTCTCCTGCTGGTTTATACCGACCACAGTGGTTGGAGTAGTGTTGGCATGAGAGAAGTGTAGTGAGTGGATTGTTGGACTGCTCCGGCCGCCACAACGTTTGCAATCTGCTCTAGCAGCTGCCTTGACATTGTCACCAGTTGTTGGTCAGCTCGCTCCCCGTCCGTCCGTGGTGGCCCCATCAATTATACCATCGTCCTCGCTTGTTGTGTCTTAACTGGATTTGGTTGGGCCTGCAACGTGGTTTGCTCGAGCCTCCTGTACCTGGCTCGGGCCTGCAACATTAGTCGAGACTGCCGAAATTCCCTAAGCCCACAGGACAAGACGTCGGGGTCACCGGGGTCTGCAAAGATCTGAAAAAGCTCAACGGTGGACTTGCTCCAAATGGACGAGAGTTCGGCCACTCCTCGTCAAAAGTATGCTCCAAATTTGTTCTGAGAATTTCGCCACCCATGGCTAAGGTGAGCACAACTTTTCGAACAAAAGACCCACAAACAGTGCCAAAATGGTACACAAAAGACCTTAGACTGCCTGTAATTGGTCTGAACTCAAGCTTACTCGTCGGTAGATCGTCTGCAAACCTGCAAAAATTTCTCACACAGGAGGGGTTTTCTAGTGAAGAGCCTCTGATGCCTAAATGAGCTTCCCTCGACAATGATTGACCACCGTCAGCCTTCCCATTGTCCTGATCGACTAACCAACTCTCTTGGTCCGGTCGATCAGTTTACTAAATTTATTCTGCAAGACGATATGGATAATAGTGCCCGAAATCAAACCGGCCGAGTTCAAGGGTATAGGGTAGACCGAGGGTCGAATGACTCGAGGGTCGACCTATGTCGATCGGTTAAAGCTCGATCGAGAGCCAAACGGTTCGAGGGGTCGAACATCAACGGTGGCATCAACCACTGAGGGGACTCGACTGAGATCCAACCGGCATAAAGGGTCGAGGTTGAACCATGCAAGGGTATCGACTCATCAACCCAATGGTCGACTCACATGACTATCGTAAGAAGTGTTGACCCACAGGACGCTGACACTCTAGTAGTCGACCCATGAGAGTCCAGCACGTGGGTAAGGGGTCGAACATTAACCCCATTTCGATCCTTAGTAAATAGATTTGGTACACGGAACTGTACAATTAAAATAATATATAAAGGATTAATTCGCTATGGAAAAGGCAAGATCTCATTAATTCCATAACTGTTACATTGAATACACACATTAATCTTCTAGTCCAAAACATTGACTTGGACGTCGAAGGGTTTTGTGCCGGAGCAAAGCACTTTGTTGGTACTGGTGAACTCGCTAGCTTGGATCGGATCGAATCAGTCAGTCCATAGCTTAAATCGGAGAAGTCCCTTTGAAGGACCGAGAGTCTCTTTTCTTAGACTATATCAAATTGGCACCGTCTGTGGGAAACCTTGCTCAATCGGCGTTGATCTGGTGGTATCTCATAAGTAACAACCGAAAAACAAACGGAGAAGCAAAGATTGAAGAAGATAGTGGAGGAAAGAGAGCATGAGCAGCAGGAGGAAGACAACTCTTGGTTACACAAGCGTCCTGTAGGGGTGGGGCCTCTGTCGGGATGGGTATTGTGTGGAGACACGCCGGCGACTCCAGCCCCTGCTACTAGGCGGCCACCGGAGTTGTCGGAAGGAGACACAAATAGCCCGGTGCAAGTGGAGACGATGCAAACGCTGACAAGACCAAACGCGAACTTACTGCGTTGTGGGGTTTGCGTAGAGGAGCTGCAACTCCAGGAGGTGACGACGGATGGAACCTGTGTGAATGTCCAACTTGCCATCCCAGAAAAGCCCATGCAAATCATTCCTTGCGCTTTTGAGATGATGAAGCAGCAGTGGTAGAGGCTAGACTAGCGTCGATTTCACTCCCAAGTATGGTGATAACAACTCGACTGGAGGTACAGGGGTTAGAGGCTTGACCCTCTCCCCCGGTGCACAAAAGGATAGTTCAACCTCAGGTGCTAGAGCAGGAAGCGGTAGATCGACATGTGGGACAACATGTTGTAGGCGGATATGAGCAGAAGCCAGAACAATCGGTCCACTTTTCGGGAGCCCCATCACAAAATGCGAGACATCCAATCATAGAGCGCATGGCGGAGCAGTTGTGCAAGCTCCAAGAGAAGGTCGAAGGACGTCGAGGCCCCAGCCGTGCGGGTCATCTGTTCGCGGATGAATTGTTGGGCACAAATCTGCGCCCAAGGGTTTCGAGAACTTACCATGACATATGATGGCTCTATATACCCGGCTCGACACCTTATGAGCTTCGGAAACATAGCGGTGTTGCACATATACAACGATCTGGTGTGTTGTCGAGCTTTTCTGACCATGCTGAAGGGTGCGGCCCAAGATTGGTTCCACCAGTTAGCACCAGATGTTGTTAAAGATTTTTGAAGCTTCAGTTCGTTGACTAGTTCACAAGCGCAAGGAAGCATGAGAAGACGTACTCATCCTTGATAAGCGTACAACAGAGGAAGGAAGAGACATTACGGGCCTAGCCCGTTACACTCGCGCATGTGTCGAAGTAGCAACTGCCACGGAAGAGATAAAAGCCAGCAGATTTACCAAGGGGCTACGACCCGGGCCCTTTCGAGATTCCTTATCCAAAAAACCGGGTCAAAGTTATGACGAACTATTGGAGAGGGAAGCAAGTACATGAACTTGGAGGAGGCGAAAGCAGACTTCCTCATACAAGACAGTATGAGGGAGAAGAAGCAGGAGTCGCTACCCCCTCGACCCGATGATAAGAAGTGGGGACGAGTGAACAAATGGGTAGATGAGAGAGGAATAGAAGCCAGGCCAAGGGATCGACCGTAACACGCCCTTGACTACATCAAGGGGGCAAGTGTTCGCGGTATTAGAGAAAATAGGTAGCTTAGGGATGTTGGACCGACCTCGGCCCTTGCCAAGGAAAAATGGAGTGCCTATAGGGCGACCAGAGTTCTTTTGTCGTTATCATAGAGAGTAACGGCCACACAACCGACGCTTGTTAGAAGTTAAGGGATGAAGAGGAAAGACTAATATGGGCAGCACACTTGAAATAATTTGTGCTAAGGAATAAAGACTTAGAAGGGGGAATGAATGAGAATGATAAGAGGGGGCGAGAGGATCGCGAAGAGCCTGATAAGGACCAATGGAAAAAAAAGGTAATTCATATAATCTCTGGAGGCTCGACGGACGGAGACTCGAATCGGGCGATACGGAGGCACGCAAGGGCAATAAAAAAACATACGGAAGAAGAGGTCCAACTGGCAGAAGAGATAACCCTTATCTACTTCAGACCTGAGGACCTTGGGGGTGTTGCAGCACCTCACAATGACGCGTTGGAGATAACAGCGGAGATAGCAAACTTTGACGTCGAACGCATTTTTTTTTTTTTTTTGACACAGAAAGCTTGGTGGATATATTCTTCAAGCACTGCCTCGACAAGATTAAGCTAGAGATACCCCTACAGCCGGTGCAAACGACTTTGTACGGCTTTAACGGTGCAGAATTTGTTTCTCACGGAGAAGTTGTCCTCCCAGTGGCGTTAGGGGAAACACCTTTAAGGCAGGTGAAGATGATCAGGTTCTTGGTCGTGGAGACCAGATCAGTATACAATGTAATACTAGGGTGATCCAGCTTGGACATCTTCTGGGTGATAGTCTCAACCTATTGCAGGAAGCTGAAATTCCTCGTAGGAGGTGGAGTATGGAAGGTTAGGGGAAATCAAAAGATGGCAAGGTCTTGTTACCAGGTCATCATCAAAGAGGGTCAGTTGGGAAAAAGAAAGGTCGAAGAGATAGTGGGCTAGCCGAAAAATAGGTGAGGGTCGACTTCGCTACCCGGGACTAACTCCTGGAGATTGAGCTGGTTGAAGGGGTAGAGGGGAAGACGACCAGTGTAGGAAAGGACCTACCAGATGATATTCGAGGAGAGCTGGTGCAGACGTTGAGGGAATTTGTAGACATTTTCCCTTTTAGTCCTGAGGAGCTCACTGGCATAAGCCCCAACTTGGCGGTCCATCGCCTCAACATGACAAAAGGATAAGACCCGTGAAGCAAAAACACAGAAATTTTGGTCACGAGCTTGACCTGGTCATTGAGAAGGAGGTGGAAAATTTACTGCGAGCTGGACACGTTAGACTAATTCAGTTCTTGGAATGGCTATCGAACACGGTCATTGTGAAGAAGAAGCTGGACAAGTGGAGGATGTGTATGGATTTTTGCGACCTAAACAAAGCTTTCCCCAAGGACCATTACCACTGTCGAAGATCGACCAGTTAGTGGATTCGACGGCAGGGTGCGAACTTTTGAGCATGATGGACACCTCTCAAGAAAATCACCAAATCCCGTCGACAGAAGACGGTCACAAGAGGGTGAGCTTCGTTACGACCAAAGGAACATATTGCTATGTGGTCATTCCCTTTGGTCTGAAGAAAGCATGAGCCACGTACCAGCGCTTGGTCGATCAGGTGTTTAAGGTCTAGATCGGGCGAAACATGAAGGTGTATGTCGACAATATGCTGGTAAAGAGTAGACGAGTAGTTGACCATATTGGGGACATAAGAGAGACGTTTGTCACCTTACGGACGTATGGTATGAAGCTGAATCCAGCCAAATGCATTTTGGGGTGAAGACAGTTCGATTTCTAGAGTATGTTGTCACTGATAAGGGGATCAAGATGAATGTGGCTAAGGTACAGGCGGTCTTGGAAATAAAGCCCCCCAAAAACCATCGTGAGGCCCAAGTACTAATGGGCCGATTGGCTGGTCTAGTCGATTCATAGCCCAAGCAGCTGAGAAGGGATTCCCGTTCTTCAAGGCCTTGAAGAAGGGGGCGAAGTTCGAGTGGACGACAGCCGCGCAGGAGGCATTCGAGCGTCTTAAAGAGTTCTTGGCAGAATTACCCCTCTTATCGAAATTGAAGCCGGAAGATGAGTTGGTGTTATATCTATCCGTAGGGCAGGTGGCGATTAATTTGGTCCTACTAAAGAAGGATGATCGACAGCAAAATCCCGTATATTATACGAGTCGACTGTTGCAAGGGGCAGAGATCCGATACTCAGATATAGAAAAGGTGGCACTGGCATTGATTATCACGGTCCAGAAGCTGACACCGTATTTTCTGAACCACAAGGTTGTTGTCCGCACTAACATGTCATTGGGAGATACGCTGGGTCGACCCAATGTGTCGGACACTAAGTGGGCGGTAGAGCTTGGCGAGTACGATGTAGTGTTTGAGCCTCAAGGGCCATAAAAGTTCAGGCCCTAGCAAATTTCATTCGAGAACTAACCACCGACGGAGAGCAAGGAATGTGGAAAACACACGTAGACGGCAGCTCGGCCATGGGAGGAGCAGGAGTCGGGGTAGTTATAACTATGCAAGAGGGTGACCGTCTTGAGTACGCGGTGAAATTGAAATTTCATTCTTCGAACAACGAGGCAAAGTATGAGGCGATGATGAAGGGTATCTAGTTCACTCTAGTTGCAGGAGGTCAGCAGGTCCAGCTACACTCGGACTCATAGCTCGTAGTAGGGCAGATCAAGGGCGAGTTCAAAGTAAAGGAGGACCGAATAAGAAGGTATGTGGATAAGGTGCACGAGTTGCTTGAAGGCTTTACCAAATGGGAGATCATCCCAATACTGTGAAACGAAATCAGCCGGGCAGACTTTCTCGCCAAGATGGCCAATTCATTGGCGGAATGCGGTTCCGGGTCGATAACCCTCCTATAGATAGAGCAGAACTCAATAGACCAAGTAATGGCGGTGGAAGAAAGGGTCAATGATTCAAGGGCAGAGATCATGAATTGGTTAGCCCGAGCAGAAAAAACAGATGATATAAATGTTGCAGAGAAGATGATGAGGGGAGCCTCGAATTTCTTTTTGGAGGGGGATAATTTATACAAAAAGGCATATGAATGACCGCACCTCAAGTGTGTATCGACTGAGGAAGGGGTTACGTTTTGCGAGAAATCCACGAGGGGTGCTGCAGTAGCCATATAAAATCGCAGGCGCTCGTTAGGAAAGCCTTACAGGCGGGCTAATTTTGGCCTACCATGCGCGTCGACGCATTGAAGATGGCGACAGCTAGTCGGCTTTGCCAGATGTACGATGTGGCCACGTATAGACTCGCAAAGGGGATGATGCCTATGAAGACCTCTATCCTCTTTGCACAATGGGGAATTGATATCGTGGGGCCATTACCACAAGGAATGGGGCAACACAAATGGCTACTGGTGGTTATAGACTACTTCACTAAGTGGGTTGAAGCAAAAACACTGACTACCCTAACCGAGAAGAGGGTGACTGACTTCTTATTTCAAGGGTAGTTTTGTACAAACAGCGAATGAAGACGACCTATGACAATAGGGTTAGACCAAGGGGATTTCAGGTCGGAGACTTGGTGTGGCAAAGGGCGGACGCGTTGAAGAAAGTCGGAAAGATGGAACTGGTGTAGGAAGGGCCGTTTAAAGTTCTCAAAGTTTTGAAGGGAGGAGCGTACGAGCTCAAAGACAAGTATGGCAAGGTGCTGCGTAAGGCGTGGAACGTTATTCACCTTAAGAAATATTTTTTTTAAGTAAAGTTAGGGGGGAAGTAATGGATGTATACATCTTTTGTTAACAACAAAGTACTTGTTCTGGTGAATATCTTGTAGCCCTAGGGCGTTTTGATGTACGACAATATCCTCGATGATGTGCTTAGTGAAATGTCATGTTTTGATTAGAAGTAATATTGTTTGTTACAACCTGTAAGGCCACGCGGGTCGATCAGAAGCCTTAGGTCTAGATCGTCCGGGGTGAATACTTTCAAGGCCACGTGGGTTGATCATAATTCTTAGTGTTAGATCGTCCGGGGCGAATATTTCCAAGGCCACGCGGGTCGATCAGAAGCCTTAGGGCTAGATCGTCCGGGTAGAATATTTCCAAGGCCACGTGGGTCTATTAGAAGCTTTAAGGCTAGATCGTCTGGGGCAAATATTTTCTTTTTGAGGCCACGCAGGTCGATCAGAAGCCTTAGGGCTAGACCGTCCAGGGCGAATATTTCCAAGGCTGCACGGGTCAATCAGAAGTCTTAAGGCTAGATCGTCCGGGACGAATTTTTCTTTTTTAAGGCCACACAAGTCGATCAGAAGCCTTAAGGCTAGATCGCCCGGACAAATATTTTTAAGGCCACACGGGTCAATCAGAAGCCTTAAGGCTAGACTGCCCGGGACGAATATTTTCAAGGCCACGCGGGTCGATCAGAAGCCTTAAGACTAGATCGTCTGGGGCAAGTATTTTCAAAGCCACAGGGAACGTGCAATAACTTAAGGCTCGAGCGTCCGTGGCAAAAGTACCGGAGGGATCGACATGATCGACCCTAAGATGGAAGGGTCGATACACTCGACCTAAAATGTAGCGAACGAAAGGGTGATGTTCTATGACACATACATCGACAAAACGAATAATAACTAAAAGACATTCCATAATGTCAAAAGGAGAACCACAAATACATCAATCCCCATCGAAACGAGTGCGTATAAACATCAAAAGGAAACAACAGAATGTCATACAGTCCAAAAATGACAAACATCAAGAGAAAACACAAGCTAGACTATGCATCAGAGAGTGGCTCAGCAGTGTAAACGGTCGAGTCCCTCAACGCCGGGTCCGCACAAGGCCTAGTCGCAGGAGTAGTCACGGGGGGAATAAGCGCCTAGACGGCCTGGGACTGCACATGATTTGCAGAATCGACATCATCCTCTAATTCGTCCTCCTCCTCGGCCAACTTAGATGGAGTCGGGGTAAGAGGGGGAGACGGATAAGGGGGTCGCAAAGGAGACGGTAGGTCCATTCGACCATCAAGACCCACGATCCTCACCGTGGTGTCAAAAGCTAGATGCCGTGCGCCCGATGGCAAGCTTCAAGTACTGTCGAGTCGCTGGAATGAGTCGGTGAAGATAGAGGACTGAGTTGTTGTATAGGCTGATGATCTCATCCTGATAAGCGATCAAGAAGCCTCGACCCTCCTCGGAGCTCAAGAAACCCCTAAACCCTTCCAGGCGAAAGGACTCTGTGGAGGCATCATGACGGGCCTTAGTCTCATCCATCTGTCTCTTCATAGCAACAAGCTCCTTTTTTAGCTCTTCGACCTTTTCCTTCTGACCTTTCTCCAGTCGATCATAGTCTTCTTAAGGGCCTCATGCTTCTACTCGACAGCCTCGCACTTCCGCTCGGTGACTTTACACTTCCGTCCCGCAGCCTCTTAGCTCTTCGACCTTTTCCTTCTGACACTTCCCCGGCCGGTCAAAGTCTCGATGGTAGAATGCGCCTTTTCGAGCTGCCGCTTTAGCTGGTTGGCCTCTATGCGGTCAACCCCAGTCGTCCCGTTTACCTCATCAGAGAAAAGAGCTCGCAGCGCCAAGGAACTGCGGAAGGAGAGGAAAAAGGGGGGCAACATCATCATCATCAATTGAATCAGAAAGCAATGAAGACCTAGCTAAGATAACAAATAATCGAAAAGCAAAATCGTACCTGAGAGAGTCGATGAACCGCTACGCGAGCCCGATCCTGCGGTCTACCTTCAAACCGTTGATTCTCTGAATCGGGCATGACTAAGTGCAGATACCTAGCAAGATGAGCGGGATCGGCATACTTCCCAAAGTCAACAGGAGCAACCACGCCATCGCCAAGGTCGAAAGATCGAGGCGGCTTGCGGGAGCCGACCTCGCCGCGAGTAGGAGTCGGGTGAGTCTGGGAGGATCGACCACCGTTAGGAGAGGGGGCAGGACCAATCGTCTATCGACCTGAACGATCGGGGGTCGACGCGATGCGACCAGAGGAGAGGTGTGCGTCATCTCATGGTGGCGCGTCGCCAGTGGAATGGGTCGAATGAAGTGGGCGATGGCTCTGGCTTTGGGTTTGCGCCTAGGGTCGGTCCGTGCAATCCTGGTCCGAAGGTCCATTACCGTGTCTCTTCCCCGATTGGGCCCATTTCTTCTGCAAGGTAGCCTGTTTGATGCTATCTGAAAATAATAACATGACGCAACGGATTAGTCCAAGTATATCATATGCAAAGAAAATGAATGATTGCAAGGAATAGCAAACAAGAATAACAACAATAATGACCATGCGTGACTCGGTCCACCGGCGTGGTTGGGTCGACCAAAACAGCGTGATCGACCAGCGCGGTTGAGTCGACCAGAGCAATGCGGTCAACTGGCATGACTCGGTCGACCAAAGGCAGCGCTACTCGGTCGATCGACATGACTCGGTCGACTAAAATATGACACGATCGACCGACGTGGCTTGATTGACCAAAAACCGCACGATCCCGTATGTAGGATTGACGCGATCGATCCACATGGTTGTGCATATCGGGCCGACACGATTAGCCCACACGACCCATATACGTAAGGCCAACACGATAGAAAGTACATGGAGGACCCCGACAATGGTCCGCAGGCTCGACTAGCTCGACCCCCCAAACAACAACAATTTAGATAATTACCGCACATACCGAAAACAACTTAGGCAATTACCAC
>CACSLK010006441.1:3030371-3045790 GCA_902706635.1 Striga hermonthica
CTAAAAGAAGAAACCTAATTGATTTTCAACAACAAATTCTAGATTTTAGAAACACATGCATCATTTAGCGTCATAACAGTGAGTCTAACATCAAACTTAAACCAGGATTCTTTCATACTACACTAGAAAAGGACATTTTCAAACGTGATCCAAATGAAGAACTGTTCACTATACAAAATGAATTTCAAAATACAAAATATTTGTTCGGCACAAGGTTAATTTGTACTAGAAAGTCTAGAATAAGCCATATTGTGTAAAACCCAAAAGAAATAATAATGACATAACTGAAAAAATAGGACTTTCCTTGCACAAGCATCAGTGTACAGATAGCCATCCAAAGCTAAACCAAAAACAGGAATAAAAATAAAAAATACAAAAAAAATTCTACATGATCAAAATGACAGCAGAAAAACCTTATGTATAATAAATAATATATTAACTTGTTTAACATCATATAAAAAAAAAAGAAAAATACATTACTGAGCCTGAAGAAAGCACTTTTAATCAACACGCAACAGACGTTTAATATCCTATAGGCACTTGCTGACGGAGACCAATAACCCAGTGTATAATTAGCAAATTCTGACAAAAAATATCACTGCCAACACCTACAAAAAGTTTCATCAGCTATTACTAAATTTCTACTGTATGGACCAAACCTCAATTTTGTGCCCCAAAGCATCTAAAGTAAGTTCTTTTTTCCTGAGCTACAAATTCCACCTATTATTGATAAAGATAGATAACAAATAATTCAATATTATAGGATCTAAAGGTAAACTGTCTAAAGAGAATCATCTTACCAACCCCCAACCCACACCCCACTCCACCTGCCCTAAAATAAGAAAGTAGTAATGTACGATAATATATAAATATTCTGACAAGAGTGATCAAAATATGTTCCACACTGATAGACATAGTCCATCTCCCTCCCCCCCTCCCTTCCTCCCCCCTTTAAATTATGTTTATGAAACTATGACGGCTTGAAATGTTTGGATTTTGGTTTCACTTACAATCTAATAAACCCTTTAGCAGCTTATTCATCCTGATGAAGTCAACTTCCACTTTCTATCTGCACACGTTACCAATTTCTTATTCTTAAACCACATGTAACTACGATAAATAACTTCCTTGAAAAGCACTAGCTTTTGTGAGCACTCCCTATGGTTAAACTGGATAATGTGTTGAACAGTTGAAGTCTAAGCAATATTAGCTCATAAGACAGTTATTTTTTTTTTTTTAAGTTTAAGCAATTCATATGACCAAGGTTAACTTTTATGACAAGAAAAACCAGAAAAGCAATTGAGCCAATAGCTAGCAGCAAAGTATCTTGTTTTGTGCCATAAAAAGTCAAGGAACCAGTTGAATAAAGGTTTGGTTGTGAAGAAAGAGAAAAGAACCTGCCTACCATAAGTCTAAACTATGATCTTCATGTGTTTCTTCACTTTTGCAAGAACTACAAAACTTTGTCGGATAAATTCATGCACAGTTTCGAACATATCTTACAAACTACACTCAAATTTTCAGGCATATTGTCTGTGAAAAAACAGAATGACACCATCAGACACCATGAGAACAATGAACTGCAGGAGCAATAATTGTCCTCTTTTTGGTCCGAATTACTTACTCAATATTAATATTTTCGGACTATGAATCCATGAATATATCATCAAAAAAAGAGAGTACCTTTGCTTCAAGGAGAGAGATACGGAGACGAATCTGAAAGAGGCTATGTCGCTACCCGCTAGGTCTCCGTGGAAAATAAGATCGCAACTCGATCTGATACCCAAAAAATTGTAAGAATGAGAGTGCGAATTGATTGCAAATCCTGTGTGAACTCTGAGTGCGAATTCTGTGCGAGTGTGAAGGAATTTTGTGTGAGGATTTCAATTGAATCTTTGGATTTTCATAAAGAGATTTTGAAGAGGATAGATTATCGATTTTGAGATACAAAATTCAATTCAGGGTCAGAATTTCAATCGAGTTAAAGGATTTTTAATGAACTTTTTTTTTCCAAACAATAAATTCATTAACTAAACTAAGTTTTACACAAAAGAGTTAGGGATGTTACCGAAAAAAAGAGTTGGGGAATTTTAATTAACACTTAGAGATTTTTGAGAATGTCAAAAACGAGTTAGGGACGCTATATGTTCGAATCGAGCCGAGAGTAAGGTTTTCGAGCTCGAGTTCGACTATATTTTTTAACATATTCACTAAATATTCAACCAAAAATTTCCGTTCGTTTGTTCGTTTCTTGGTTCGACAAGTTCGCGTTCATACTGCACAATAGCAACTGAAACTCTACACAATAGTGGTACACAAAATATATTGATTTTTCTTGACATATTCATGCTTCATATATTGGTAGGATCAAGAAAGCATATATCTTTAGAGATTCAAGATTAATCTTTATTTGATAATATTGACATATTCACGCATTATTTTGAGTGCATTTTTCATAATCCCGATGTGCGTTTATTGTCCAATATTAGTTTATATAATGTGTTATTCAATGATTTAATAATGCCTTTAATTATTATGCATTTCTATGATATATGTGTAATCTTATCAAATCTCTTCGAGAAGTGGTCCGTCCATTGAAGATAATATTTTTGTTCTAAATATGTATTAATAAATAACAATATCAGGGTATTTTTTTTAGACGTTGAATTGTTGTTGGGCTTTTTACTAATCCTAGTTCTCAAATTTAATTGTTCTTGTCAAGTTATTAACTTTTGTAAAACTTAAAATTGAAAAATTGAGAAAAATCAAACACCCACGGCATGTTATCTATCTTACAGGAACGCAAGCATTCACATTATATAGATATACTTATTACTAATATGTCTAGTTGCTTGGGAAGGACTTTGTTAGTTTGTAGTTAGTTTATTTTATTTTGTTTAGTTTTGATTTGTTATTTAGGTCTCAAGTTTTTTGTTGGGCTGTTGGCCTCTGTTATTATTCATTTGGGACAGTTTTCTATTTATTATTCTTTTGGGAGCTTTGTCATAGGTTTTTTAGTAGTGTCTTGTTTTTGGTTTCTAGCGTTTTTAGTGTCGGATCTAGTCGGTCTTCTGATCGGCCTCCCAGTTTATTCAGTTGTTGGCTGTGTTTATTCAGCTAGGGATTGTAACTTTGCACATTTGTACGTTCTGATCTATATATATTTCTATCGTTTTCTAAAAAAAAATATAATGGATATATATATGTTATTATTAATTAGTTAACTTAACTATTTGAATGATTTAAATTAATTACATAGTATTTAATTAACAAAGTTTATATATAAAAATTTTATTATATATATCCCCCTTATATATAATTTCAGAATGCGCTGAGTCTACGTGACAAACTCTCATAGTTCGAAATCCATGATTGATTTCCTATTATAACTTTTGAATTGTAAATGTATTTTAAAAGTTGATAACGTTTGTATTTCTTATCGGTTTTACATATAACATATCAAATTAATCATCTTTTGATGAGCTTCGATTTGACATCCATATTGTATGTATAAAATAAATAAAATATGTTTATCTTTATAATAATAAAAAAAGATATTTATTAATATTAATAATATAACTTATGTAAGACTCACACGTAACAAGTGTCATTCTAAAATATACATACGACATTTGATATATTAGGCATTTAATTAAATACAAAAATTAATCTATTTTGCTTAATATTAAATAAACATATTCTACACTTATGCATATACATATCACAATATTATTTCTATTTATTTAAGATATATATTTTTGTACTTATGTAATAGTAAATAACATCGATAATTTTATATGATATAAGTACAAAAATTCAACACGAGTTGACATTTTCATTTAATGTACGGGTGTTTAATTATTATGCTTACAAAATATAATTCAACAATTTAATTAAAACTCAAAGTAATGTTTTATATAAAATTAAATTATTTTATTTAAAAAAATAAAAAAATAATATTATTTTACAAAAGCTTTCTAATTTAACACCCGTGTAATTGTACTAGTAAAATATTATTTCACATACCTTATTAACCTTACTAATAAACTAAAATTCCTAGTGTGCCAATTGAAAAAAATTGAGTATTGCAATAATTTATAAAATTGATATATAGTCAAATATATCATATGTATATTTGTTTGAGAATTAAGCTTAATGAAATGGTCATAGTCAAAAGTAAACACCTTTATTTACTGTTTTGTTTTAACAAATAAGGGTGGCGGCCATATTGACTTTGAATTTGGTTTTAATGTGAATTTCTTATTAGTTGTTCCAACTTTTTATTTTTTATTATGTGATGGCTGACAATTGTCAAATCTCCAAATATTCTAATTTACAAAAAAAAAAATCTCCTTCAACGGCAACAATTGACCTTTCATCTCGACTAAGGCCGAACAAAAAATCTGAATCTCCTCAATTAGTTCCTAAAACACAAAACCTACATATGATCCCTAAAATGAAGTATGTATTCTATTTGAAAATACAAATCATGAACTTAAGATGTAGATTTATCATGCACGTGCGATAATACAATTTACATGCTATGAAAGTTATATTGTTTACCCGTGCATACGCACTAATATTTTTAATATAAATAAAAAGTAGATATTTAACTATAATGGATATATATTAGGTGTTATTAATTAGTAAACTTAAGTATTTAAATGATTTAAATTGACAAAGTATTTATATAAAAAAGTTTTTATATATCAATTTTATTATATAATATTATTCCACATACCTTATTTAACCTTATTAATAACCTAATATTGCCAGTGTGCCATTACGAACCAAAAAAGTCAACTAATTTCATCTCCCAACCAAAAAAAAAAAAAGTTGGTCCACACAAATCTATAACACATAATTCATTTTTTCATCTCTCTAATGTTAGCAAGATCCGCTATTGAAAGGCTCTGCAACCCCTATTGTAGCTACATCCCTTTTCCTTCAGGTACATCAGTCTTCGTTCCGTTCATCTTCCCCAATCCTTCCTAAAACAAAAAACATAAAATCTAAACGGTCAGTGAGCTCCCTTCCGTTCCCAAGTAGTTCCCCTCGTCATGTTCTGGTACTGGACTTTCAAGTCCGTCTCCTTTCTCCGACCGAAACCGGGTATTCCAAATAAGATATCCCTCAACTGGTTGAACTTGGCAAACTCGCGCCAGAGGTCGGGCCAGGTATGGAAGTGACAGCGGTGAACGGTGATTGGATTGTGGACGGTCGATGTAATTGAGGTTATTACATCAAGCCTTGTGCCGGCGGAATAAGCCCTGACATCGAGTTTGTGGATGAAATCTTCTTTCTTCGGGAGAAGTGGCTTCATTGTACACTTTCCTTTCATTCCAATCTCGCGGGAATCCGCCTTGATTTCAGGGCAGGAAAGTTGCTCATCCGTACCAAGGCTCGCTAATCCGCAAAGGCCCGACAATCTGGACTCGTTTTTTATCCGAATACTGCAAATTGGTTTCAATTCATCAATTGAGCACCACAGGTTTGGGGCTTTCATTTTTTTCGCATATCAATCGGCCTGTTTTTTGGTTTTTTAGGTGTTAAGATCTGAAAAGGGTATTATGGTGAACTTTGGATGACTAAAACATTGGCGGACAAAATTTTTTTGCTTTGGCGCTCACTAGTTAGTTTAATTTTGGTAATCTTATATATTTAAGGTAGATAAACACTGAAATTATTTTGACCGTATCTTCAGCAAATATCTCTCCCCCCTTTCACTCATATAAATAAAAGTTTAGGCTAACAATTATCAAAGTCTCAAAGATAATCCGCCATTATCTATTATACAGCAACAGGTTGGGTTGTTCTGGAAGAAGACTCTCTCGTAGTATCTTGGTTCTTTATGTTATGCCTTACATCAAATTGTTTCTATTTTACATCAATCAATCAGTTATGCATTACTATTCATTCTGATGGATTTTTTTTTTTTTGCCTGATACAAAAGGTTTCAAATGGCTCCTGGATTAGTTCGGAATTCAAGATAAAAAATCATACCGAATTCTCGGCAGAGTCTCATAGATCACATGACGAAGACAGGAAGTTTAGCAAGGGGTAATAAACGGCAATCCGAGAAGACTAATATGGGATCAGACAAAGTGAACAAAGGATTGCCATTAACCGATGGTTCGTCTATAGGAACCGAAACTGCAAATTCCACGTTTGAGGGCAACCTGCCAAATGTTCAATCTCCTCAAACTCAACAAAAGGAGTGTACTTTTATTCCAAGTATCCAATCTCCCTAAACTCAACAGAACGAGATGACTCCTGAAGGTACTCAGCAAAATGAAAGCACTCCCGATCCTCCATCACATCAGGGAAGTCAAAATTCTCAATCACAGGAAGATATCATTGGTACCTAGCTAATACTCTAAAATTTTATTGTGTTGTTGTGTTGTTTCATTAACTGTGTGTTGTGTTGTTTCATGAACTGTGTTATGTTGTTTCATTTACTGTGATTAGACTTTTATGTTTTTTTTAATATTATATATCAATTTCTTCTTCCCTATGATCTTTTTATTTCACTATTCTTTTAAGTATTAGCTTAAGAATTGATAGGCAGTACAATATGTTTCCTTTTGAATTTATGTTGATTTTTCTTGTAGAATTTATGTTGATCTTTTTATTTTTCTTTTTATTTCTTATTCTTCTGACACTTGTAGAATTTATGTTGATTTTGCTTTGTTTTTTTAATCGTATGCTGCCTTTATTTGCTGAGCTTGACATGTGAATTCTTGAATGTTTATCATGTTGTATTTCGCTCCATTTTCAGAGATAAATTCAGCTTTAATGGCCCTAAGTGAGTTGTGTTTATTTTTTTTAAAAAAAAAATGATGATAGAAATTGAAGTGCATTTCTTTGTATTGTTTGCCTCTTTGTTGAGTACTTTGTGTTATGTTTAACTTGCTGAATGTAATGTATTCTTAGAGCTTTAATTCCAACCTTCAAGGCCTTTAAGCATGTGAGAGGAGTTTGTGGAAAAAGAAGAAGAAATGAGACTTGCTTTACATACTCGTTATTCGAATTGATTACGTGATTGTTATGCTGAACATTATGAGATTATTTCATGCTGAAATTGAAGAATCTTTAGTGCCTTTAATATTATATATAAAGCCCTTGGCATATAAGTAGCTGATTGAGAAAAAGAAAGTTCATTTATATATGTGTGTGCATGCTTTTAGGTTGAAGAATTTTTGAACCATGTGTTTTCATGTCAAATGAGCTCTACTGAATTATTGGATATGTTAAATTGAGCAAAAATTATAGAACTTTAATCTCAGTTATTATTGCCCATGATTTTTGTTGAGCAAGCATGAGAAACAGGTTGTGTTGTAGAGGCATTTTATTTTTGGTGTTATTTTTCTTTAGTAGTGTAAGTGTTAAGAAAACCGAGACAAAATATGTATGTTATGCCATGATTATTATTTCGTCTTGCTAAACCTTCATTGTCGAGTTTTCCATGCTGAAATTATGTAATATTTCAGAGATTTGCTCAGTTCATAAGGCCTTGAAATTTTGTTGTAGTTTAAAGAGAGTTGTTTGCCTTGTTTGTGCTTATGTGCCTTAAATTGTTGCCTTGTGGGTTCTATCTGCTTGTTAATCAACCTAGTCAAAATCAATAATAATAATTAAACCCTAATATGTAGGTTTCTGAGGAAGTCGAGCCTCATCGACCTATCAAAGCCTATGTGCTTGATATCAAAATATGTTACCTATCCAAGCCTTCCAACCATTTTTTTACATTCATTATCTGGATAGAAAAATTAACTTTTCTGTATATATCTTTTTTTCTTGTCTTTTTCTTTATTTGAAAAATTCTAACAGAGCATGATTCATTAACACTATACATTGCTTATCATTTATTAGTTCAATCAATTTTGTTGTACTACCTATTTGTGGCTAAGAGACCGGACATTCGATTATATTTTTATGTTTTTTTTTTATATCTTATGAGTATGATGCTTTTGACTAATTAAAATAGTTGAGTGGTGAATATGCAGCTTCCAATACCACCATTAAGAAAAGACGTGGACAAACCATGGGCAAAGGTACTATGAAGGCATTCCAGGCTTGTGGGAAAAAAAATGAAGGTAACTGTGGATCCATCGATCGGAAGACCTAAAAGTAGAGACGAGTCTTCAAAGTTTTCTAGTCAGATTGGTGTAGTCACCAAAGATGTACTTCCGGTGCCAGTAAGGTGGAAAGATGTTGATGAAGAAAAAGATCTTCAACCTGGTATTGATCATATAAAGGTAAAAATTAGAAGCACTTTTCAAGTCGCATGAATACATTATTTATATCACCTTAAATAATCTCATTTTTATTTGTGTAGATCCACATGGATATTAATTTAGATGATCCGGGTGTAAAACGTTGCGTGATTGATAGAGTCCAAGCTAGTTCACACCAAAAACGTTACAGACTGCATAAACATTACAAGAAATATTTGTCCCATGAAGAAGCTAAGAATAACAAGCCCTCTTTTTGTGCTAGTCAAGAAAATTGGGAAGATATTGTGAGCCTTTTGCCTCGCCTAAATTCAAGGTAATGCATTATTAACATTATTCTTCTACTTTGCATATTAAATTTGTAGTTTTCATATTTTTTGTTTTCTCCAACCACATTACTTATGATTTGACAGCACCAAAGTTTGATTAATGTGACGAATCGACAAATGTTGCGTGCTCCACATGTTTCAAGCCGAACACCTTTTAGTGTTCTTCGACATGAAATAGTAAGATTATGTTGAATATATTAATTTATTTATGATCAATAGTTTTTTCTTTTCTTTTTTAATTTAAACTCTTTATGCTTATTTTATGCTTACGGTTAAAAATTCTTATAGTCTGAGAAGGAGATGAATGGAGGACCACTAGATATGATTGAGCTTTATAAGCGTACGCATTATAAGGAAAAAGGTGATTGGTCAACAAAAGAGGCAGAAGAAAACTGGGTAAGTTGCATGCACAATCTCTTATTCTAGTTGTTGAAATGAATAATAATATGATTATATAGTTTTTATTGGTATTTGTCAGGACTTAATGGTATCAAGGAGAGAAAAATATTCTGAACAAGGCGTTGAGAAGAGTGCACAAGATATACTTCTTGAGGTTCTTGGCCATGGAGCTGGATATATAAAAGGTTATGGGTATGGCCCGAGGCTGCCAAGTAGACGCAAGGCATATGACTCGAATGGTCAGAAGGAGCTTCTAGAGACACAAGAAAAGTTGCGTGAGAAAGAATCGGAAGTGATTGAGCTTAAGGACCAAGTTAGTGATTTGAATGCAAAAGTAGACAAACTTATGGCTTTTATGGATGCCAATGGGAACATAATCTGAGATTGTTAGCTTTGTTATTATTATTAGGGTAAAATACTTTTTCCCATCCGAACTATCACGGTTTTGGCGCATCACCATATAAACTATTTTTTTTTACAAACCACCATATGAACTATACGGGTTTGTAAATATGCCCCCTAAACCGGATATAAAAGTGGGTCTATAAGAGAAAGAGACGATCAGATGGAAAGGTTGAGACCTTCAAAGCTAGGCTAGTTGCGAAAGGGTACACTCAGAAAGAAGGGATCGATTATGAGGAAACCTTTTCGCCGGTAGCCATGCTCAAATCCATCAGGATTCTCTTGGTTGTGGCCGCTCATATGGATTATGAGATTTGGCAAATGGATGTTAAGACCGCTTTCCTTAACGGGAATCTGGATGAGGACATCTATATGCAGCAACCAGAAGGATTCATTGCAAAGGGCCAAGAGCATCTGGTCTGCAAGCTGAAGCGGTCCATTTATGGGCTGAAGCAGGATTCGAGGTCTTGGAACATCCGTTTTGACGAGGTTGTCCAATCGTATGAATTTATCCAATGTCCGGATGAGCACTGTGTGTACAAGAAAAGTGATGGAAACGTGGTGGTGTTTCTAGTGCTGTACGTGGATGATATTCTTCTCATTGGAAACAGTGTGAAGATGTTGTCAGACGTAAAGGTATGGTTATCCAAGCAGTTTGATATGAAGGATTTGGGTGAAGTAGGACATGTTCTCGGAATCAAGGTTATTCGCGACCGAGAGAAGAGAAAGTTGTGCCTATCCCAATCCACATACATAGTACTGTCCTAAAGCGTGTCAACATGCAAGATTCCAAGAAAGGGGATTTGCCCTTTCGGCACGGAATACCTCTATCTAAGAGGATGTCCCCGAAGACGCCTCAGAAGATAGAGGACATGAAGGCAGTTCCTTATGCATCGGCAGTAGGAAGCCTCATGTATGCGATGTTGTGCACGCGACCTGATATTTGTTATGCCGTAGGCATTGTAGCAAGATATCAGAGTAATCCAGGACCGGAACATTGGTCTGCAGTAAAACACATACTCAAGTACCTTCGTAGGACTAAGGAGTACATATTAGTTTACCGGGCAGATAAGTTGCTTCCGTTGGGTTACACCGATTCTGACTTCCAGGCAGACCAGGACGAAAGCAAGTCAACCTCAGGGTTTGTGTTTACTTTAGGAGGAGGAGCCATAGTATGGAGGAGTGTCAAGCAGAAATGCGTGGCGGACTCAACCATGGAGGCTGAGTATGTAGCAGCCTCAGAGGCAGCGAAAGAAGCTGTCTGGCTCAGGAATTTTCTCCTCGACCTTGACGTGGTGTCGAGTTTGCTCGCTGTAATCACAGTGTTCTGTGATAACAGCGGATCAGTAGCAAACTCGAAGGAACCACGGACTCATAACGCGAGTAAACACATAGAGCGCAAGTACCACCTGATACGAGAAATCGTTGGACGAGGAGAAGTCGTTGTTGCCAAGATAAAATCAGAGGACAACCTAGCAGATCCTTTTACGAAGAGCCTACCGGCGAAAGTCTTTACGAGACACGTAGAAGGAATGGGAGTCAGATGTTAGGGCAACATAGGAACTAGTCTTTGAGAATTAGATTGAAAGAAATTGTGGTTATTTTTGTTTAGCCATGAGCTTATAAAGCATAAGTGGGAGATTGTTAGAGGTATGTTGTAAAAGCTATGTTTTGCAGATTCTATCAATTCCATTTTGATCTGGCAATCATGTTTCGGTTAAAGTACATATGTTTGCAGTTTATTTATTTATGCAATACATACTCCATGTCTTATATTGAGGTAGTGTGGTTCGAAGAGTTTCGAACAGAAAGATCACCTATCATTTCCTTATAAGACTAAACTATTCGTTCACAGTCTAGACTGGCAGTGAGACCCCACTTAGAGAAAGACTGTAGTGTATTCTCGATTCAGTTGGTCTTTGACAGAAGGATTACACTGGCACTTATGTTAAGTGTTGAACAGGACCACGGAAGGATAAGGATATGAGACTCACTGACCGTTGTCGTAACCTAGACCTTCAGTGATTAATGCGTTCTCTTAAGCTGTAATATAATATAAAATAGGCATATATTTTTATTTCTTATTTATTTGATTTACCAAGTGATTCCTATTCTGTTAGGATGACATACGAGGTATTTTGGTAAGTAAGAATATGTATATGATGTGCTATTATAGATTATTTACAGTCACTATGTTCCTGTGCGCTGGATTGATGACGTCCCCGAAATGAGCTCAGAAAGGAACCTTATGTTAAACCCTGCAGGTAGACGATTGTCTGACATAATGGTTAAAGGCTGAGTGGTACTAATTTCGGAAATGAATAAGAAGTTGAGTAATTACTTTGTCAGTAATTTAATTAATCAACGGACGTTATATCTTAAACATAGAGAGGTAAATCGATCAATCAGATTAATATTATTTAATCATGGAGGCTCTATTTTATTGGTAAAATAGTGGCTAAATGGGGAGGGCAATAATATTACTCTAGTGGAATGTTTTATTATTTAATTCCATTAAATAGGAATTAATTTTATTCCATATTAATTATTTAATTAGGAGAATAAAATTCCTACTAGAAACTTCTCTTAGGATTAGGAGACTTGGGAGTCTTCTAGAAGATGAAGATTAGTGGGAAATATATTTTCTACATTTATTATTAATTGGAGTAAAATTAGGTTTCCTAAATTAGGATTTAATTCTATTCCATGATTATTAATTTAATTAGGAAAGGTAATTCCTACAAGGATCTTCTCTAGTGTTAGGAGACTTAGGAGTCTTCTAGAAGAGATGGATTAGTAGGAGATCTCCTTCCTAGATTGAGTTAGTATTGGATTAGAATTAGGAGTCCTAGGCCTAATGGAATAAGCCCATATTTAGCACCTCCTTAAGGTCCCTAATGGAGCCTATAAATACACATGTCCCAACCTCTCCTACAATGTTGTTTTGGCCGAATTTCTCATCTACATACACGTGAGAATTGCTTTGTTCGAGAGTTGGGGAGATCCAATTAAACGCTCCACCAAGTTTAATCGGAATAGGTGTTTAGGTAATTCGTTAGAAGGCTTTTTGGTACAATTGATTTAGCTTTCTAATATATATATATATATATATTCGGTCATCATCACCATCTAATTGTCGCCGATCGCCGCCTATCGCCGCCATGAGTGATCGCCGGAAATCGCCAATTGCCGCCGGTCGCCGCCCGAGTCCAGCCGAAGCGCAACCGCAGGCCCCGCATGCAGTCGCGCATCGTCCCAGCTCCCAGCAACGACGCCCAGCGTCCCCCAATCAACATCCGCGAGCTCCCAGCATCGCCTGCCTGCTCGTTGTCCGCCCGTGCTGCCAGCCTTCCCGCCCGCGAGAACCCAGCGCCCATCAGCGACGCGCCTGCTATTCCTCGCACGCTCAGGAGACCCGCAGCACACGCCCGCGTGATCCCAGACGCCAGCGCCTAGTCCGCGAAGGCCTAGGAGTTCAGACGAACTCCTATCTGCCCATTAGGTTGTGGTGTTCAGACGAACTTCACCAACGATACTCTACATCGTCTCAGAGTAAGCAAAAATTTTAAAAGGTAAACATCCATATCCTAACTATAGATTCCGCTGCGTTAGGATTTATTTCGATAAAGTTCAATGTTGTGCATGTTGTTTGACGTTCCTAATAGAACCCAACAGTGGAGTCAATATCGTGTGAGTTTGAGCTTATGGGGTTGTGCTGTATACCGTGTCATAGTCTCCGATGGAGACACTCGGTCTGTGATAAAATCGTGGACAAGTTATCAGTATGACTCGGATACGAGACTGAAACTTGGCGTCACGTGTCCACCTTATTGGTGAGATAGTCGGATACGCTGACAATACACCGAACGACCTATTGAGGTCTTGTGTGTTGTTAGGCACGGAGTTAATTTTTGATACTCATGGGTATAGGCCAAGCCGGACTGGGTCCCTTGCAAGAGGATGTGCGCCTGAGCTCGGGCAGGATTGATCACCCTCCCATGCAATAAGGAAAACATATGAGCATAGGGCGAGTCGGATTGAGTCTTGTACGTGAGTGTATGCCTTTCGAGCATGTCGTTTTCCTTTAGATACGTGTTCTTTCGTATTTCCGAGGACGGAAATGTTTTAAGGAGGATAGATTGTAACGCGCCGTTTGATTTATAGAATTTCTCGGAATATTCTAATTATCGAATATTATTTATAAGGTTATATTTATTTTGTCTGTCGCGATATCGACTTAAATGATGGGTCGGAGTACTCGATCGTTTTATTGAAAAATGTTCGTCGTCAGTCGATTTCGGTTTAATCGCGTGACCCAACTATAATCCCTTTGTATATGGAATAATTGGGTTTATTATTTATTATCTTTATTATTATTATTATTATTATTATTATTATTATTATTATTGTTATTATTATTATTATTATTATTATTATTATTATTATTATTAAAAAATGTCTAATTGTCACTAATAGTTTAAATGATTATTATTATTAAATAATTATTATGTGTAATATATATACTTATATATATGTTATCCGGTTTAATTTAATTTAGGCAAAATGGCCGGAATTAACACGACCTTTACGCGTTTGGCAATTTAATCACGACCTTCAAACCTTGTCAGAAAAATACATGACCTTTACAATTTGGGCAACCCGATACATACTTTTAACTGCCGTCAACGGAAGTGTGATGTGGCAATTTAACTTGACGGAAACACCAAACGGGCGTCCGAGTCAGCGTCCAGGTGGCAATAACCCTAGTATAAAAGATGTTTCTTCCCCAAATTCACCACAATCGTTTATTTTCCCCAAATTCATCACATGCCCTAACCCTAATTGACCCCAATTCGCCACGAAATGTCGTTATCTTCTAGCTCAGATTCAATGAGATTGAAATCAGTATGTTTCCATGGAGACGAAGCAGTTATATTCACGTCAAATACCGACGTCAATCCTTGTCGTCGATTCCGACATTGCCGCAACATATAGGTGACTACGATTTCTTTTGCAATTTTGTTTTTTATTCAGTTTCGTGTCGATATGACTACAATCGTGCCGCTGTGAGTGCAATTTGGCTTTGTTTTTGTAATTTCATGCGTGGTCGTTCTGATATGAAATGGTGAGTTCAATTTCAAATGACGAGTTCAGTTTGATTAAATGAACACAGAAAAAATGAGTGGAATTTGAAATTTCAGTTTATCATATGCGATGAAAATTGAAAATTTTTGCCTTAGTTTTATGGTTTTTCAGTTATTGTGTTTTGTTCTAATTCTAATCCTTGCTTATATGTATAAGAATGCATGTACATACTTTTCTTGGGTTGATCCGGAGCTTGAACCATTTCAGAAATCATGTTTTCTGAAACTGAAGGCTGAGAAGGCATTATTGGAGGAGCAATTAAAATGCAGAGATGTTACTGAAGTAGCATTGGTTGAGAGGCTGAAAATGAAGGAATATGAACTATTGTATCTTAAATCCAAACTAAATGAGTTGGAGGAGCAAGTACAAGTCTTGTCCAAGAGAAACAGATTCAGATATCCTATTGTGTGTGTGTGTCAGTTGTGTTATTTGTTGTTTTGCTTTTGTTCTTTGGTAAAGAGGAAAATGGTTGACAACCTTTTGTACAAGACTTGTCCAATAGAACCAATTATGATGAACTTGGTGTAGGATAACCTTTTGTTAAGGAAATTTCAATGTATGTTGTTATCTGAATTTAAGTGTATGCTGCCTTTTTGTAACATCATTTCGGTTGTTAATGAAATTTTATATTGAATCAGTTTATGTTTTTGTGTAAGTTCATTTTAGTGTATGTTGGTGTCATATGCAAAAAAATCCTATAAGCCAAACAAATGTGGTCCATTCAATCATCAGCACATAACAATATGCACAAGCATCTTAAATACCAAACAACCTCAACAAATACCAACTAAAGCCATGTTAAAAACAAAAGTCTTGTTGCCATCTGTTGGGTTCTGTTAGGAACGTCAAACAACATGCACAACATTGAACTTTATCGAAATAAATCCTAACACAGTGGAATCTATAGTTA